>JASDQU010738190.1:27467-37520 GCA_032191745.1 Picea mariana | reverse complement strand
TGTGTCAAGTAATTATTTCGGTAGTATAGTTAATGAGTGACTCAAAGGTTTTTGAAAGACTAATGAACAACTCTAATGTCTCTAATTAATTTTTTTTTTCATTGATAAATTTGAGGTACATTACAGATGGCCTCTTAAACTCACATAAACTAAATATAGTATTTGAATCTTGAGTTACTTCATTGAATGCTTCCACAAAAGCATAGTAATGTGTCTATGAAAACCTGTTTAAACCCGAATTCATGGAAATAGAATTAATGATTGTATTTTCCCTCGGATTGTAGCTATGGTTGTTGCATCACTGGAATCTCTGGAAAAAAACAGATTTTGCAAGACTATGACTGATTTAATAGTACTTGGGTTGACATGATTCAACTATTTAAATGATGGATTGACARGACGGGGAATGGTAGATAGATGGATAAGAATATGATTAGCATAGCAATGGTGGGATTCATATATGATAGGTGAACACGATCATGATGTGTCTATGAAAACCTGTTTAAATCCGAGTTCATGGAAATAAAWYTAATGATTGTAATTTCCCTCTGATTGTAGCTATGGTCGTTGCATCATTGGAATCTCTAGTAAAACAACAGATTTGCCAAGACTATGACTGATTTACTAGTGCATGGCTTGACGTGATTCAACTATTTAAATGATGGATTGACAGGACGGGGAATGGTAGATATATGGATAAGAATATGATTAGCATAGCGATGCTGGGATTCACATATGATGGGTGAACAGGACATGGATAAGGTCGAGGAGAAAGATGCAATGTATATTGACTGTGTGAGTGAGATCATAAACATGTGAGTGAGTGAAAAGAATCATAATGGGCTTAAAATATTCTATACATCGATGTCGTGTAACCCTTCTTTTTAAGAAGAACACTGTGGGAATGCATGAATATGACTAAGATGATTATGATGAAAGTTTCATAATGCACATCACATTTTATCTACGGTAGTGAACACCTTTATGTTCTTATCAATGCAAGATGGAGAAGGTTATTGCCCAACCAAATTCTCGCTTTCAATACCGAAAGTGGATTCGCACTTGGCTTGAAGTTTCTTTTTCTTCCAAATTCTCTGCCACTCAATGCGCATTAAATGTTGACATTACCATTCCACTTGGCCAAATTTAGTCTGTTCAGAAAATAAGTCGTCATTGACAAACCCTCCTTCAGGAAAAGCGATTGCTGATGCTTGATGTTGCATATTCAATTGAATTGATAAATACAATCCAGTATTAAATGTTAGAACAGATCCACTATTTATATTAGTCAATTGGAGTATGTGAAATTTAAGTATGCACATCATATAATAATTTGAATGTGATATTATTAGTGTTAAAATTTTACATTAGGTTTTTATTTATACTAAATAGAAGAAACTGTAAAATTATTAACTCTTAAATTTTTATTATTCAACAAAATATCTTAAAAACCAAAACCAATTCATATATATATATATATTAATGGTTTTTCCTCTATAACTTTGACTCTTATTAGTTATCCATTTTATTCACGGTTCACCATCAATTAGTTATCTTTTGATTATAAATAATTATCATCTATCTAATTTTGTACATAGGCCAAATCAAGTAATTATTTTGTTATAATATTTAAATTGCTTTTATAAAACATATCTTTAACACAATGCAATTAGATAACATATGTTTTAAGTTTGGAAAACAAGTTAGAATGCAATTTTAGCATTCATTCTTAGATATCTTAAGTTTTAAGTTTGTTACATTTAGTTAGATAACCCCCTAGATTCTCAATTTCTATTCTTATAACAATTTTCCTCCTTGGTGCTGAGATGATGAAGAGGAAAAATGAATTCTATTGGATTGTCCAATTTCATTATCTCTCTCAAAGGATTGAAGCAACATAAAATCATATTGTAATTGTCATTATTCCAAATTTTGGTGAGTTTTACTAAACACAACTACATTAATTTTTGAGGACACCATTAATGGATTCTAAATTTCTTAAGGGAAAGGATAAGTTTCATAACTTGTGCATATGGGTTTTCTATTTTGAAGTAAAACATGGACATGTTCTAGAATATATATGTATAATGACATGTTTTCAAGAATGATTGTCCTACTTTATATATATATATATATATAAAAGAATCTTCATTTTGTATAATGCTCATTTTATTCTAGAAGTTATATAGATTCAGGGTTTATAGATGGTTATGCAAGTGTTTTTTTTATTTCATTCCTCCTTTTAAACCTAAGTGGAAACAATTTCATGGTATGATTACACTCTTATGCCATTTCAAATAAAAAATTCAAATTTTGTTCATTTAATCTTATTTGGTGTTGTTTTCAAAGGTTTAACTTTTTTGGGGGAGATTTAATTTTCTTTCGTGTGTTCTTATTGGTCCTTCAAAACAACATCTTATTGTTGGGGTGACCATAGGAATTGAATAGGCAATTTAATTATGCATGTTTAGGATGGTTGTAACAGGTGCATGTACAAGTATGACAATCATGGTACATGGAATTTGGTGACATATATATTTCATATGCAATGTATAAAACTATTTTAATTAATATATATATAAATTATTGTCTTTCCATTGTTCATTAAAGCTAGAATGATTTATAAATTTTGAAGGGATTTTTGTGGAGTGTATGACATGATAAAATAAGTTTTAATTGAATTATTTTTTTCTAGTTAATTGGTGCTATAATCAAGGAAGACAAGGCTCTTCCCAAAGTTATAGGTGTTGAGGTTGGTGATTTGCAAGACAACTCATTTTTGGGCTTCTACAAATCTATGAGAGTGGGTAAGAAGTCTTGTGCATCAAATATCTTTTTTTTAACGAGTTGGATGCCATAGTAATATATGTATTTTACACAAGTGCAATTAATTTCTCTAGTTGTTGTTTGAAAAAGTTTGTTTTATGCATAGTGAAACTACTTTTATTGTGTTGTTGGATGGAATGGTGGAGTGGTTATTGTTTTGTTTTTTAGAAGCAAGTCAAGTTAACCATGGGCTATTATAGAGATTGGTAGGCTGAAAATAGTCAAAGTTGAACATGGAGAGAAGATGTATTTTTTTGAGGTTATATTGTTCACTTTTTTTTGGGGTCCCTTATGTGTTTATCTAACAAGATGAAATTGTTTTGAATTTTCAAGTTCTTTGAGGCCTGACTTGCAAGAGTTCTAATTTTGGGGTTCTAGAATTCTACATGAGAGGGTAAGAAATCCTCTTCATTGTATTATATGCCAAAGAAAATTAGACACTGATTCTTATTTTGTGTTTTCATAATTAAGTTAAGTAGGTTGGGGGCTATTTTAGGCATTACATAGTAAAGAAAGAATCAGAGTTATGTAGAAACAAAAAAATGTGTTGTTTCCATCTTGTATTTTTCTTCTTATTTTGTAGTTGCTTGATTCTATGGAGATAGCATGGGTATAAAGTTACAGGATAGTGCATTGTTTTGCATGTGTTGTAAAACAATGTTGTTTTTAGGTTGGATGCATTTTAATATGGTGTTGGGGATTGTTTAATTGGTGCATTGCAATTTGTTATGTATGTCCCTTTTTTTGCGTTTGATTATAGTGTAAGACGCTATAGTTCAGAAAGATGGGCATTTTTTATCTTTTCCACGTGATTTTACTATGAACATATGGACACACTTGGTGCAACTATGTCTTGCTCATGGAGGAGCCTTTGGCAGTAAAACTTAAGATTGACCTCAGAGGTCACAGACATTTACCAAGGGAGTTGGTTCCCTAATTTTAATGTCTCTAGAAGACATTTTCATTAATTTTCTTTGATTATATATCGAGTTGTTGTAATAGGTGCTCAGTTTGTTGCTAAATATTAGGACCACATCTCTAGTTTAGTCATTTGTTAAGATAACTTGAAATTCATTTGTTTGTGAGCTATATGAGGGCTCAAGATATATTGAATGCTTTGTAAGAGGCAGAGGAGAATGAGTGTGTGATATTGAACATGTAAAAGTGTGAATTGCATAGGTCTAAACTACCAAGAAGAAAATAGATTTCCTATGTAAATTTACTCCTTCATTGATAAAAAGAAAGAAGAGAGCATGTAGTGTTGTCATGTTGTGTGTTTAAATTTTTAAACTCTATTTATAAGATTTCTTGGCAGAGTGACAAGTTAATGTGATTCCATGAATAGCATGTGCAGTTAATTTCAACAAGTTCTAAAATTCTATTTAAAATAATATTTCATAAGTATTTGTCTACAATCATGATTTGGAACAGTGGAGCACCCTGTAAAGATCTGTGACAAGTTAGTATTGTTGCAATATTTCATGTGTAGAGTAACCTATGACACACCACAGTGTTTGCTAAATTTCAGGCATAATTGTTTATGGCATATTTCATCAATATTGTTTGATGATGCTTCCACACAGAGGTATATCCGTGTAGTGGTAATTCAATGCATAGTTATCTATGACATAGTGCAATTATACGACACATCAAGGAAAGGATGGAGCAAATGGAGACAATATAAATGACATAACATAACATAGGATATGTGAGTGAGAGTGAAGATACAGGTTCTAACAATGAAACAAAAGGATCTCCAGGAGGAGAAAAAACAGAATAAAACTAGTAAGAATGGTCACAATAGTTGGATCTAGGCCTAAGATGGAAGAGCCCATGTTCGAAGGTAATTTAAATGTTGATGAATTACTTGAATTGATAAATTCCATGGATAATTATTTTGATTATGAAGAGGTAGAAGAAGAGAAGAAGGTGAAGCATGCAATGACTAGGCTAAAAGGACATGCATCTCTATGGTGGGATGAGTTGTAAGAAAACATAAGGAGAAATCAAAAATAGAAGATCAGGATTTGGGACATAATGGTGGACAAATTTAAAGGTAAGTTCATCGCTAAGGATTATTAGCTGAATTTTTTTAGACAGTTACAAAACCGTAGACAAAAAACTATGACAGTAAATGAATACAAAGAGGAATTCTATAGGTTGAATATTAGAGTTGGTCACATTGAGAAAGATGTTGTAAAGGTTGTTAGATACGTAGATGGTTTGAGGTATGGAAGTCAAGATGAAATCAACCTTTTATCCCTGAGAAATGTTGAATATGCATACCAAGCATCTTTGAAGGAAGAAGAGAAGTTGTCCAGAAAGCAGAGCCAGAAAAACAGAGAGAGAAGTCCAGCAAAAGGAAATGGACAATCTAAGAGAAGAATATTTCAACCTTCAAAATAAGAGGTAGGAATTTCAAGTAGTCAGTCACCAAGAGGCGAAGAATCAAAAGGAAAAAGATTTTTCTCAAGAGGCCAAGGAAGAGGCAAAGAAATGAGATGTTATACATGTGGTAAAATAGGACACATGATATGGGACTTCCAGAGAACAAGGGAAAAAATCAAAGGAATGCATGTGTTGCATAAACAAAGGAAGAAGATGTGAATGCAGTAGAAAAAGAAGAAAAATCCAAAGGTAGGGGAATCATTGATATTAAAGAGAGTTTTGGTTAAGGAAGAAAGGGAAGTTCAAGAAACAGCTCAAAGGAAAAGTCTATTTAGGACTGTATGTAAGTCAAGAGGCAAGTGTTGTAAAATTGTCATTGATAGTTGTAGCACAAACAATTTGGTTTCCACAAAGATGGTAGAGAAATTGGGATTGCATAGGATGGTACATCCCACTCCCTACAGAGTGTCTTGGTTGTATAAGGGATACCGTATTTTGGTGAATTAACAATGTAAAGTGGAATTCTAGATTGGTAGCTATAAGGATGGGGTGTTATCTGATATAATTTCAGATGTATGCCATATTTGTTGGGAAATTTGTGGAAGCATGACAAGAAATCCATCCATGATGGTAGAAGGAACACTTATTCTCTTTAAAATACTGGGAAAAATAATGTGTTGTTACCTTTGAAGGATGAGACAACCAAAGAAGGAATTGGTCCAAGTGTACTGCTAATAAGTGGGAAGGAGATGCTTCAAGAAGTCAAGAAAGAAGAAGAGATGCATTTTACCTTAATTGGTAATCCCAAGGTAATACTAACTAATACAAATATGGATGATTTGCCTATAGAATTTAAAATTATCCTTGCTGAATTTGTTGATATTATAGTAGATGACTTACCAAATACTTTACCTCCTATGACAAGTATTATCCATCACATTGATTTAATTATGGGAGAAAGTTTTCCTAATAAAGAAACCTATAGAATACCCAAAGGGGTTGGATCCAATGGTGGAAAGTGAGGATTTTTTCACCATTGGGCAATGTTCAATTCTCATGAAGGCCTAACTTGAATCCATGGGGGAACCTTGAGGTAGTGGTCAAACATGTGGTTGCACCCAGATATATTATATTAAATGGTATTGTGACCCATGAAACATAAGTGGATCAAATCCCACCCCCATGTCCTTTATTTTGAACTTTCAAGCTGCTTTGCAACCCTAGGCACATGGCTCTACAACCCTAGGTCGTCGTTCAACCCTCGACCCCTATTGCCTCTATGGTTCTGGATCCGGTTCCTCCCCTAGATTTTCTCGATGAGGTCCTATCCTTCAAGGTTCTATTGGGCTCATTCTGTCCCCCTCCGCTATGACCCAACGCCTCCCATTTTGTAAAGAAATTGGATTAGATCCCAGAATTTCCAATCCCCAACACCTCTATGAGGAGAAAATATCTCTCTTTCTCCTCCAAAGAGATTGTCATCTAGTTCATGGGTCTATGTCCCTCACCTCGATAGATAGATTTTTGGATTGAGTGGAACTGGAACCCCCTGGTCCAAGGACGCATGAATCACTTCTTATGTGGTAAGGGATTTTATATATTTTATTTTGAGCTTTAATCATATAGAGATCTCATTTTAAGAAACAAACCCTATTTCTTTGGGCCAAGAGGGTTACACTTAAACAAATGGATGCCAGATTTCAACCCAAAAAATGACATTCCCTTTGTAGTACCGGTGTGGGCAAGACTTCCCCACTTGCCTTTCCACTGTTGGGGTGATGAAGTTCTGCAAATAATAGGAGATACCCTAGGAAAATACATAGATAGGGTAGAACCTAGATATAGTCTTTATTCCTACGCTAGAATATCCGTGGAAGTAGACTTAGAAAAAGGGATTTCAGAAGCAACCAAACTAAAGTTAGATGATGGGATCCACATCCAAAAATTAGACTATGAGAAGATCTCATTTAAATGAAAATCATGTCATGAATATATAAACTTTGCAAATAACTTCCCCAGTAATAAGAAACCCTCAGAATTTGATGCATCACCACAGGAAGACAGATGGAAACAGGTTTGGAAAAAATCTTCCAGCGGAAAAAACAATGGATCATGTCCATTGACCTCAGGTCCCTCGTGCAACCCTGAACCCTCGTGGAAAAACCTTGCCCCGAAATCACCTCCCAAAAAATCCACCTCTTTTCCCCCCAACGCCCCTCCTTCCCCTAATCGTAACCCCTTTGATCCACTCGAAGAATCTTCTTCAAAGCAAAATCCACCTCCAGTCATAGTCTCAAACCCTCCTCCTCCCTTTGCCCCACCCTTGATCGACATTGTCGATGAGTCAGATGAAGATGACCCCTCCATGGAGGGATCACAAGGATCATCACAACAAGGAAATGAAGCTCCTCACTCACACACTCAACATACTCAAGAAAAAAAAGAAGGAGAAATCCCACCAGAGAAGCCAAGGAAATCAGGGTGACAATTAAACAAGGAAGTCAGAGAGGAAGCAGCTACAAAAGAAAAGGCCTAAGGAAAACAACAAACCATAGAAAACACCATATACATACCAACAAGAAAAGTAGGAACCAGAGGAATGGATCACTCAACTTATGGTAGTCGAGCCTCCTCCATGCCCCTCTAAGGATTTTTATTTCTTGGAATTGTAGGGGCTTTGACAAAAAATACAAATCTGAAGCACTAAAAGACTTAAGCAAAATGGCGATCCCCTCAGGAAACCAAAATGGACTCTTCATCTCTTCTAGAAGAAACAAAAAATGTGTACAACACCACAGGCGAGGTGACCATTAGCTCTCATGGAGCCTCTAGCGGCATCAAACTCTTTCGAATGAACAAATATGGACTTCTAAGGTAATCTTTGAAACTCAAAGCTATCTCCTAACAATTCTAAAAAAAAAGTACAATAATAGTATCATTTTTGTGGTTAATGTTTGCATGCCAAATTCTTATAAAGACAAAATGGCCACTTGGAATTCCATTTCAAACCTCAGAAACTCCATAGATCCTTCCTCTTGCATAATCGGGGGTGACTTCAACACCCACCTCAGACCTCGAGAAAAAAAAGGAGGAAGTAAAGTGAGAGATCCTCTCTAAGAATATATCATCAGTCTCATTTCAGATTGGCATATGCAAGACATCAAACCCTTAAAAGGAAATTATACTTGGAACAATAGACGTGTTGACCTTAACCATATAGTAACTTGCCTCGACTAATTTCTTATCAGTAGCATCTTTCTCCTCTCCCCCTTTGTTATTTCCTCTCTAATTCTCCCCTTCGTTGTCTCAGATCATAAACCTATCAACCTCTCCTTCCTTTCTCCTCAAAACTTTGGCCCCCTCCCCTTCCGTTTCAATCAACTTTGGTTGGAAAATCCATCCATCCCTTATTTAGTCTCAAATGCATGGACCACTCCCTTCTCTATCTCCCTGAACTTCGTACGGGAAAGCAAGCTCAAAGAAATTAAATTATCACTCAAAGAATGGGTGAAAAACTCGTTCATTCCCCCCCAACAAGAAAATAAATAAAAAATAGAGAAGCTCAGGAGAATACAATAGAAAATCGAAACATAAATAGTTATAGAAACATTGTTGAACCAAGAAAAATAGGTGCAACAACATCTTCAACACACCTTGCACAGAGAAGAAGAAAATTGGCGGTTGAAATCTAGAAGTCTCTGGATAAAATCACGGGACTCAAACACCTCTTTTTTCCACAAGCAAGCTCAATTTCGGAGGAAAAAAAACATATTTACCTCCATTACCTCAAGTATAGGGCATAAAATTGACTCCTTTGATCAAGTTAAAGAAGAGGCTTTTCGTCATTTCAAGAATCTCTATCAACAACCAATTGGGGAATCAACAAATACAGATGTTATTGACATGCTTGCTAACATCCCAAAAATAGTTTCAGAGAATGAAAAATAATCAATTAGTCCATGACATAACATAGGAAGAAATAATAAAAGAAGTTTGGAGCTTGGATCTGTAACATCCTGCTCTGGCGCACTGAGAAAAGTTATTCTTTGAGGACACTTGCTCACAAGTGATCTGGAATTTTATGATGTTAAACCATTTATACTTGATTATGATGTGATTGACAGATGACATGATGTTTTACTATTTGATGTAGACAGGTGCTATTGACTCAGTTTTATTGAGTGTGTAGGGTTTTTGACCTTGAGGATGCAGAGGCATCGGTGGAACACCTTGGACTCCGGATTGAGTCAGGGAGTGTGCTATTTGGGTTGATTTATTTACTGTGATATTTCATTGATTTGATGATTTGACGTTGAAATGTTCTGATACGATTTTCGATGATGCAGGCTGACGATAGCTTGCCGACCAAACTCACATATGGAGTAAAGGGGCCACACACGATTTCCAGAGAGGTTGAGGGAGAGGGGTGGACAGCAACCCTGCCACCACCTACTATCACTCTTGCCGTGGTTCGAACTGTAGGTTAATGATTACCGAGTTCGAGAGGATCCACGATGCCATTAGGGCAGACTGTGACAGTCAATCACGATGATTCTAACTGGTGCGCAATAAGGCGGGGGCCTTATTCCTTAGAACCTTTAGTCTCCCACAAGTTCACCTAGCGGAGTGTTGACTCCAGGGGTTATAGATGTCTACCAATCAGTCCAGTTGGTGAGTGCCACCCTTGGAGCATGTGGTGCATCCTGAAGGGCACGTCACACAAAAGAAACACAAGAAGCGAGTGGCACCCTTGGAGCACGTGGTGCATCCTGAAGGGCACATCGCGCAAAGGAAATGAACGAGGTGAGTGGCACCCTTGGAGCACGTGGTGCATCCTGA
>JASDQU010738190.1:0-13956 GCA_032191745.1 Picea mariana | reverse complement strand
TCGCGCAAAGGAAACGAACAAGGTGAGTGGCACCCTTGGAGCATGTGGTGCATCCTGAAGGGCACGTCGCATTGATGTGGATGAAGGAAACAAAGCTAAATAGCCCTAAGCCAATAATGCCTTAATAAATTCTTAAAACGACACCCCTAAACAAATCGTCGTCCATTTCAAAATCTAAACCTAAGTAAAAAAAAAAAAACTTCTCTGAGATAAAAATTTTGTTTAACCTTAAGGAAAAAGGCCCTAACTCTAACTCTAAAAAGAGCCTAACCCTAATTCTAAATGAAATAGTTCCTATGAATCTTGACCTAATCCTATAACCAAATATCATTAGTAATAACAATTAACCCTAATAACCATTAACATATTTAAGCAAAACATCATTATGAGATTTTAGGCTAGAGTTCACACCTCAATGCAGTGCAAGGAGAATACAATTTTTAGAGCGTACTTGAGCTCTAGTTCTTGGATTTATTAGCGTTAACTTCATCCAACTACAACCAATATATCAATGGATACTAGATTTCATAATCTTTTTCAACCATTTAACTTTTAATGAACTCATAACCTTCATTCAAATTGAAACATAACTTTTCTTAAAAATAAAAATATACATTAGTACAGTTTTAGTTAATTCATTGAAGGCCTCTCCTTCTTTAAATGCAACCTGCAATGAGATTTCATTAACATATTGAAAGCATAACTCCCTTATGAACGCAATAGTTTTTCAAAAATTAAACTAATTCATAAATAAACGAATACCAAAAGCCATAGTTTTGATGGACAGAACGCATAACCATCAGTGAATAAATTGAATGCTTAGGGGACTAAACTATATTCCTTAAAACTCATACATAAACTCAGATTGAACCAATAGTAATAAAATTATTTAACGAGTGGGAGTATATATATATATATATATATATAGGAATTTAAAAATAAAATGAAAATATGCTTAGTGCATTTACCTTTTTGGGTTTGTTTTTAAAAAATAAAAAAAAGGGGGAAAATAATTTTGGAGAAACGTGGGGGATGAGTGACACTTGTAAGACAAAGAATTTTTAGAGTATTTTTCATTAAAACTTAAAATAAATGTGATTTAGGTCAAAACTGGATAAAAAGAAAGGGGCATGGGGGAAAAAGGGGATGGGCTTTTAGGTATTGTTATGCTGCCGAAATTGGAAACGGGACTAATTGCTTGTGAGGAGTTGGGACTTTCTTAGCTGGGATTAGAGTGGTAGCTCAGTTGTGGAGGTGAGTTGGGAAGCTAGGTATACTATCTGGACTGTGTGTGGCCCCTTTGCAGCTTGGGGGGCTGAGGGGGAAGCAGAGTACCCCTAGTGTTTGGCTGGGAGGTAACGGTGTAGTCTCTACGGCCGACAAGCTGGAGCGGCACGGAGCAGGAGAAATGCGGAGCGCACAGACATCATCAAGCGGGAGATAAGGCAAGGTACGCTTTCTGGTTGAATGATAGACGGATGGAAGATTTATGTTTAGGATCTGGTTGAAATATTTGGTTTTCATACTTAGACAAATCTCATTGTGTAAGGGGTGAGAAATATAGATTACCTCTGCTGTTTAGATTAGATAGCAAATGGAAGGGAATAATTTCTCTGCGTAGATAAGTTAGAATTTCTCCGTGTTGCCTGTTTACTGTCATTTACTCTGCAATCCTTCTCTGCCTGGGGTTTATCTTTGCGTTGACTGTTTTAAAAAAAAAATAAGAAAAAAAAAATAAGAAATTGCATTGGGGTTTATCTCAGCGTTGAGGTTCAAAATTCTCTGGTTCTTGTAGTTTAAACTTTGCATGGATACCCTGGAATTTCTCTATGATTTTTGGGTTAAATACCTCCCTTTTTTTTACAATGATCTTGCTCTGCGTTGGGTTTTAATTTTGAGCATTTTCATATTGCCGCGGGCTTTTAAATATTTCTATGGGCGTTCTGTTTTAAGGTGGGCTTTTACATATGGTTGGGGGGCGTTCATAACTGACTGGGGTCGTGTTAATATGGCTACGAATGTACAACCATTTTGTTTTGTAAAATCATTTCATTTTGGGAAGTCAAGTCTAACACACATCCTGGCAATCCCGAAGCGATATCTTTTTCCTAGTGATTGATCGCCTAGCTGGAGAGTTAAATCTGTGAATCGTTGGGCTAACTGCCCCCTGTCTGCTTAAATTTCTTGGCAGTAAATTATTACATGTATGCGTATTCATCAAATTTTAAATTATCAAATTTCTAGGCAGGGAATTATTACATTTCTGTGTTTTCATCAAATTTCGAGGTAGTAAGTTATTGCATGTCTACGTTTTTATTTTGGTGTGCATTTATACTTTGAATAGGGAAGATGGGTCAGTCTTTTCCCTTCTTCCATTGATTCTCCGTCTCTGACGGGCTCCTTAGCCAGCGTCACTGCCTTAGCGACCACCTGGTATGGCTTCCACTGCTCTTCCAGTGATTGCGTGTTGGACAACGACACCCTTCGCCAGTCGTCAGTTGCCTGGATTTGTGCCTTTTGTATGGTTGGGTACTGTGGAGCGTCCTTACCAGGTTAACGCTAATACTAATGCTATCAATTTCCTTGACATGTATCCGGGACTGACATAACACTTTATTGGTTCTCGATTTCTTGCTTGATTGCCTACTTCCAGGTATGCGCGCTCTGTAATTTATTTTGGTTTCAACACAGGGTTTATAGTTAAAAATTGATCCTCGTATGCCTTACATGCATTTTAGATTTTATGTGAGGGAAGGGATTAGATTTCAGTCTGGGAATAATTCGGATTTGTTTTCACGAATATTTTCCATAATACTGTTTCTTTTTGGATCTGAAAGAATATTTTTACTTGATTATTTCGATCAATTTCCAGTCACTGTAGACGCTTCAGAAACCCTATATGTAATAAACTTATTAATAAGTGTTACCCTTTCATGGCAATGGTTTGTAATGTTAGTGTTGGGATAACTCATAAAATATAAGGTGATGTTATTGTGTAAAATAAATGGTTGTAATGTAATATGTTTGTCATGTCACGACAACGTCATTGTAATCTTAGTTGTTATTGATAAGTTATGTGGTGTAGTGTCCTTGTTTAATTGCAAGGATTATTTGAGTCAGTAAATGAGGGTCGTTGTTCATTTGAATAATCTTGTACTTGGTTGATACACCTTCTATGTGCTCGGTCTACTTGTATCGGGTGGGATGTAGACACCTCCATGATTCTCAGAACAGTCGTCGGCCCTGAGACCTTAAATGGTTAAAATCGATGGGAACCTGGGCTTGAGCGTTGCTTATGTGTCTTAGAGGTCCTAACCATTGCAGAGTAGGACAGGCGGGTAGTCAGTTCTACTTAGCGTCGTGTGATCGTCGTTTATGCATGCAGTTACTTGTCGTGCGTCCTTGTCATCTTTTTATGTTCATCATGGTTGCATATTATTCGTCGTTGGGTGGCGATGCAGAGTCGAATGCATTGATTGTTTCCTTGTACACGCGCGCGCACACTTTTTAAACACACACCCCCAAAATAAATAAATAAATAAATAAATAAATAAATAAATTGCACTAGTTACTAGAGTTGGGTCGTCGTAACATGGAGGTTCGTTACAGGATCATGATAAATCTCCCGTATCTCGCAGTTTTCCAATCAGATTTTACCGCTCCTTCTGGGACATCATCAAATGAGACTTGAAGAGAATGATAAACTATACCTTACACAAACATAAAATAGGAGGAGCAATTAATTCCACCTTTCTAGCCCTTATCCCCAAAGAGTCCAATCTTTCCAAGTTCTCTCTCTTCCACCTTATCTCCCTTTGTAACTCTTCATACAAAATTCTCACCAAGATAATTGCAACCTGACTCATTCCCCTGCTTACAAAGCTAATTTCATAAAATCAGAGTGGTTTTTTAAAGGACAAGCAGATAATAGACAACATCGTGCTAGTCCAGGAAACCATCCACTCTAGCAAGAAACATAAATATCCATGTATGGTTGTCAAACTCGACATGGAAAATGATTTTGATCAGGTCAAGCACATTTTCCTCTTTTCCATCCTCAAAGCGTATGGTTTCTTAGAATATTTCATCAATTGGATCAAAGCTTGTATCAATGCGCCTTGGCTTTCACCTCTCCTCAACGGGCATCCCTCAAATTTTTTGAAGGCCAGCAGAGGCCTTCGCCAAGGTTTCTCCTTCTCTCCTTTTATCTACATTCTTCTAGCTTACTCTCTCAGTCACAAATTGGAAGAATAACGAAGAAAGGGTAATCTCCCTGGATTACTCATAGCGAGAGGGGTAAAAGAAATAAACCACACTCAATTTGCAGATGATACCCTTCTATTGGGATCAACTACAATCTGTATTGCCAAATGCTTTCAGAAAGTCCTCATCTCCTTCCTTGCAGCCTCAGGCAGTAAATTGAACATATCCAAATGTAGTATATATGGATGGCACATTCCAGGGCATATAAAAGATCAAATTTCCATAATTTTCGGTTTCCCCATCATCACTACATGGAACTACTTCAAATACCTAGGAATACCCATCTTTCTCATCTCTTATGGATCTCCATCCTGACAAGAAATCATTAGGAAAATATTATCAAGAATAAAATATTGGGGAGGTCATTGGCTCAATCCTGCACGGAAAATTGTTCTTATCAAATCAATCCTCTCTTCTCTTTCCATTTTTCAATGTTCAGGCTTATTAGCTCCCAAAGGTGTTCTAGAGAAAATCTCCAGAGCACTAAAAAGTCTCCTCTGGGCTGGCGGTAAAACAAATACAAAAAAATTCCACCTTATAAATTAGAAACAAGTTCTCCAACCCCTTGGTAAAGGAGGGCTAGACATCAAGGATCCAACAATAATGAATAGCTCACTGGGATCTAATCTAGCTTGGCGTTGAATCACATGCAACCCATATTGGTGGAAATTATCTTTCCCAAATAAATATTTTCATTCCTTCAGGCCTCACTGCTTTGATGGATCCATCCTCTCACTCCCTGGTTGTTCGATCTAGCGCCTCCTTAAAAATGTGTCTCCCCTTATCAAGGCCAAGCTCTCCTTGGCCTGGGAAATGGAGATCTAATCAATGTCTAGACTGATCATATCTTAAATCGTGAAACCTTGAATACTCAAGTTACCCTACAACCACTTAAAGAATTGATGATCAAATTTCTTTTCCAACCTTAGGGATTTATGCCTTTGGAACTTTTATGGGGATTGGATCAATCAGAAGTCACCCAACCCCCGTGATCATCTCATATCACTCCTTTCCTCCTTATTCAACAATCTAGTTGATTGCGCCCCCTCTAATCGATCCATATCAGACTCATGAAGCTGGGGTGGAAAATCTTTTTCTGTCAAAGATGGCTATACCTATCTTCTTTATGAAATTCAAGGTCCCCCTTCTTCTAAGATTTGGAAATAGCTTTGGTCTGGGACCTTGCTTCCCAAAATTAACATCTTCTATTGGATTTTGGTCCATGGAAAAATTTTAACAGTTGAAAATATCCTCAAACGGGGAATTCAAGGTCCTTCCCGCTGCGCTTATTGTCTCTCATATTCTAAAACTATCACTCACCTTTTTCTTGAATGCAATTTATCCATCCAAATATGGAACCTCATCTACCTTCCCCTCTCCAATCCCCCTCATCTCCCTGAGAAATGGAACAACCTTTTTATCTCTTGGAAACAAAGATATGATGGTAGCTTCAAAAATAAAAAATAGTTCACTCTTCCCTAGAGGCAAATCCCCAAATTCGTTTGTTGGGAACCTTGGTTAGCTCGCAACCAAGATATCTTCGGCGATAAGCTTCCCCCAATGCAAAACATGGGGCTAAAACTATCACACAAGCAAAGTATCCAAACTCTAATTGTAATAGGGGATTCTAAAATTGTTATAAAGGAGGTTCAAGGTCTCTCAACCTTAGAAAAACACGCACCCAATGGTCTCAAATCACGAATAAATACCCTGAAGAAGAAATTCACCAGCTTACACTTCTTCCATAGTCTCCAATCTCACAACACCGAGGCATATAACCTAGATAAAGCGAAAACAGGCCTGGAACAGAGCCATCTACTCATCAACCAAGTCTCCTCTCATGTCTGGCTGCCTTAACTGAGATTTCTCATTCACTCTTCCACCCACTCTTAAGAACTACTCTATTCAACCCTCTCTCCCTATCCTAACCCTTTCTCCCTCTATCCCTCCTCATCTCTCCCCCTCACCCCCCTCCTCACCTCCCTCTTCCTCCCTCGCCCCCTTCCCGACCCCTGTGGTCTCCCCCCTCCTCATTCCCTCACTCGAATGGGCCCCCAATCCCCTTGGCACATGACTCCCCCTCAAATCCCACATGCCTTCTCTCTCCCTCTCCATGTCCTTTATCATTCTACACTCGATATTCCTTATATTTGAGGATCTCTGCTTTCATTCCCTAACAACTAGCCATAAGTCTATGGCGTTATCTCTGTCCTCTCACCCCACACGAAGTCCCCTATGCTCATGGGTGATAATGGATCCCTTCACCTTCAATGGTTTGATGATTAATTACTCATGGTTGCTGCAGATTTCTCTGAGTTTCTTCATCTGGGTCTTCAGACCACTCATCCTTCACCCTAGTTGGCCCTCCTTTTCTCTTTCCATCCATGCCATTCTCTTTATTATCCTTTGCTTCTACGTGTTTTCCGCTCGCTCACCTCTTCTACTCTCGAACCTCCAATCCATCATGTGGTGGAGGTCTAGAGCTCCATGTTCTTGCCCAAATTGCATCTCTGAAGAACTCCAAGAGAAGTTTCGAGCACTTCGAACCGAATGCAGGAGGATGGAGGAGCGCACAGATGCACGACATCAAGATATTCAGTAGGAAAATTAGGGGATATGTGAGAACTTGGTGGGCCTTTAGACTCAATTTTAGCAACAATAAATCTACCATAACCAAGAACCGATGATAGTTTTATGAGGAGGCAATAGGAATACAAGATAGATCGGGGTTGTTACCCAGCAATTGGGAAATCCTCAGCAACCAACAAACTTAGTTGGCACTGATGAATCTTGGCTTCCCTCTTATTTTCACTCTAAAGCCAGTAACAAACATCATGTTCCCATAACGCTAGGCTTCGCAGACTACCATCATGTAGAGAAGAACCTAGACCGCCATTACATAGAGAAGAAAACAACAGAGGAGAATTTAGAAGCTTGACCAGTGGAACAACAAGAAGATCCCAAGTAGTCTCATAATTATTAACCAGGCCTTTTATGAAATGTAAATTTGTGTTGTTGTTAAATGTGTATATCGCCATTTTTACATGGAAGAACTGTGGCTCATCTAGACCAGTTGTTATAGTTTTCTTAGGCCTAGATAGACAATTAATATCTTCCAGAAGCAGCAGAGGTGCTAACACCTTGCCACATATATTGTTTTTAAAATTTTGCATCCTTCTTTTTTAATATAAATACCACCCAACCGTTTATGTTAAAAATAAATAAAGAAACCTATAGAATGACTCCACAAGAGAATAAATATATTAAAAGGAAGGTATATGAGTTGTTAGATAAATGATTGGTGAAGGAGAGTTTGAGTCCATGTGTTTTACCAATAGTACTCAGCCCAAAGAAGGATCGAGGATGGTGCATGTGCATTGACTCTAGAGAAATCAACAAAATTACCATAAGTTATATATTTGCATTGCCTCACATAGATAATTTGATGGATTTGTTGAGTGGTTCAAAATATTTTTTAAATATTGATTTAAAGAGTGGATATCACCAAATTAGAATTAGAGAAGGGGATGCATAGAACATTGCATTCAAGACTAGTAGTGGACTGTATGAATGGTTAATGATGCCTTTTGGGCTCACAAATTCTCCTAGTACATTTATGAGATTAATGAATGAATGAATTTTTGAAAAAGTTTATTGGAGTGTTTGTGATAGTTTATCTAGATGACATCCTAATCTATAGTTAGAAGAAAGAGGAACATTTAAGGAATATCAAGATGGTTTCGAGTACCTACAAAAGGAAAAGCTGCTGATAAATTTGAAGAAATGTAGTTTTATGAAGAGGGAGCTGATATATTTGGGGTTTATAGTATCTGAAGAAGGTTTGAATATGGACCCAAATGTTTTTCAAGTGATTGTGAATTGGCCAACCCTGAGAAATGCATTTGAGGTAAGAAGTTTCCATAGACTTTCAAGTTTTTATAGAAATACCATTAGAAGTTTTAGTCATATATGTGCACCTATTGTAGAAACTATCAAATAAAGTAAAGAACTATTCAAGTGGACTAATGGAGTTGATATAAATTTTTAACTATTGAAGAAAAAGATTACTGAAAAACTTGTGTTAGCTTTTCCAATTTTTGATAAATTCTTTCAAGTTGAGACTGATGCTAGTGGGACTACAATAGGAGTTGTCTTGAGTTAGGAAGAAAGATCAATTGCATATTTTAGTGAGAAATTAAATGAGTAAAAATAGAAATATTCCTCTTATTAGGGAATTTTGTGCAATTGTTCAAGCACTTAAGAAATGAAGGCATTACCTCATGCCCAAAGAAAACTATTTTTGTATAGTGACAATCATGCATTACAATTTATAAATTGCAAACCGAAATTAAATTAAAGACATGCCAAGTGGGTTGAATTTGTACATAATTTTACCTCTGTGATTAAAAACACAAGTGATAAGACTAATAAGGTTCTTGACACTTTGAGTGGAATTAATTTAATTTTGCAAGAATTTCAAGTCAACATTTAGAATTTGATGGTTTAAAATAAATGTATCAAGATGATGTTGATTTAAAGGATGCCTATGCATATTGTGAAAATATCATTGTTTGTAACAAAAGTCAATGGTTGGACTACATGTTACAGGAAGGATTATTGTTCAAAAACAATAAATTGTGCATATGAAAGTGTTCAATGAGGAATATGATCAAATAAAAGCACAATGGAGGACTGGCACGGAATTTTGGAAAAGATAGAACCTTTGTTAAGATAAATGCATTTTATTATTGAACATGTAGGAAAAATCAAGTGAATAATTTTGTGGAGAAGTGCAAAATTTGTCAGCATGATAAAGGGAGAAGTTAGAATACAAGACTCTATTAGTGACTAACCACTCCAAGCAGGAAATGGGATGTTGTGAGTATGGACTTTGTGTTGGGTTTTCCAAGAACATAGAGGGGTAATGATTCTATCTATTTTTTGGTAGACAAATTTTTAAAAATGGATCATTCCATTGCTTGTACCAAGACTAGTGACGCAAAAAATGTTGCAAATTTGTTCTTTCAAGAGGTTGTAAGGTTGCATGGTTTACCAAAAAGTATAGTTTCTAACATAGACACTAGATTTGTGGGACACTTTTGGAGAAACTTATGTAAAACGCTTTGTGCTAATATCAGTTTTAGCTCATCTTATTATTCACAGACTGATGGACAAATGGAGGTAGCAAATAGAAGTCTGGGGAATATTTTGAGAAGCCTTATAAATGAAAACCCTAGGAAGTGGGGTCAGATTCTTGATCAAGTTGATTTTGCATATAATGACATACCAAATAGAAGAAAAAGGATGGGTCCATTCCAAATTTTGTATGGAATATATCCTAGGGGAGTGTATGAGTTGAGGAATTTGGGAAAACAATAATTTAGAAGTGTTGATGGTGAGGATTTTGCAGTAAGTATGCAAGAGTTACAAGAAAGGGTCAAACTAAAATTGCAAGACAACAACCACAAGTATAAACAACAAGTAGATATGAAGAGAGATAAGTGAATTTTGAGGTTGGTTATTTGGTCATGGCGTATTTGAGGAAAGAGAGGTTTCTTATAGGGAATTATAAGAAATTAAAGCTTAAAAATATTGGGCCATGTAAAATTTTAAGGAAATGTTCTTCTAATGAATATGAAATAGAACTTCCAAGTGGTTTTGGAAATTCTCCAATATTTCATGTTGCAGATATATATCCCTTCAAGGAGACAGATGATGTTTCAACTGATGAACTTTTAAGTGATGAATATCAGACTATAGAATGGAAATAACAACTACCCTGAGTAGTGGAAAAGGAAATCGAGGAAGTATTGGAGAATAAGGTATTAAGGAAAACCAAAGGCAAGGAGTATTTCCAATATTTAATCAAATGGAAGGGATGACCAACAAGGAATTATACTTGGATGACAACAACAAAAATCTCCAAGTATGGAACATACCTCGAAGACCTGATGAATAGTTCATTTGTTCCCCGAGAGCCTGATGTAGGAGCATTTAGCAGTAAGACTTAATATTGACCTCACGGGTCTTAGAGATTTACCAAGGGAGTCTGTTCACTAATTTATTTTATTGTATATATTACAAAATGTCTCTAGAAGACATTTTCGTTAAGGTTGTTTGATAAGATATCAATTTTTTGTTATAGGTGTTAAGTTTGTTTCTAAATATTAGGAACATATCTCTAGTTTAGGTATTTTTTAAGATAACTCTTGATTCATTTGTTTGTGAGCTATCAAAAGGATCAAGATATTTTGAATGTTTTCTAAGAGATAGAGGAGAGCGAGTGTGTGAGATTGAATACAACTACAACAAAACATGAAATTAGCGCCTAAAATAGAACCATAATTTATTGTATTTTACTCCATGAATCAAACACCTTTTCTGGCACAAAACATGGTGCAATATGGAATTTTATAATTGTGCCAGATTTAGCACCAAAATTAGCATCAGAATTAACACCAGATTTAGTTCCAGAAAAATAACTCCATGAATAGCACTAGGATTAACGCCATGTTTAGCGTGAAGTTTAGTGCTAGGAATAACACCAAGTTTAGTGCCAAGTATTTCTTCCAGTTTTTCTTTTGATGTGCCTTCCAATTTTTCTTCCATTTTTACATCTATTTTGGCTTCCTGTTTTACGTCCAATTTTTCTTCTTATATGGCTTCAAGTTTTTCTTCTAGTTTGGGGTTAGGAATAGCACCAAGTTTTTCTTCCAGTTTCTCTTTTGATATTCCTTCGAATTTTGCTTCCATTTTGGCTTCTTGTTTGGCTTCCAGTTTTTCTTCTGATATGGCTTCCAATTTTTCTTCCAGTTTGGTTTCTGGTTTGGCTTCCAATTTTACATCTAGTTTTTCCTCCCGTCTTGCTTCCTTTTTTTCTTTTGGTTTGGGTTCCAGTTTTACTTCTAGTGTGGCTTCCAATTTTTCTTCCAATTTGACTTCCATTGTTTCTTCCTTTCTTTCTTCCAAAAATGCTTCTCGTTTTTCTTACATTTATTAATTTGATATGTTTTATTTCAATTTAATTATTTAAATATATCATGTCTCTTAAATAACTTATATGGTTATACAGTAAGTCATATAAATGCATTTGAAATATTTTATAGGATAATATTTATAAAGAATTTTTTAGGGAAACATTCATCCATACAAATTAACGTCATTATACTTATTAAATATCCATCAAAGTAGAATCTACTTCCAATATATATAAAATAAAAAAATAATTATTATAACATGATCATCATCTATAATTTATTTGAATTTGACAACATCCATCATGAGCAATAAATCAAAACCATCATATGTAATAAATATGTATCCAAAAATATTCAACCACTTTCAATATATAAAAATTGACGAGTCAATATTACTGTTTTCAAGTTTCTGTGGTGAGAATTTTCAGAGTTGTTTTTTGATGCAGGAGCATCGCCAGCACATCAAGCGAGCCAGCGCAGAAGCAGGAGACAGCTGGACAAGCTAGCACAAGTTTTGAAAACACTTTGGAATTGTTGCGTAAATCTTAAATGAGCCATTAAGATGAAGCGCACTTGTATATTGTAAATGGACCTTGAGCGGATAGCTCTCGTCCTTAGTAGGTAGACGGAATTTAAGATAGTTAATGCAAGTAGATAGAAATTTAATTCTAGATTTGATAGTTGTAGAGCGCGAGAGGGAAACGGGATATAGACACCCTCATTGTGCATTGTAACATAATTCAGAAGCATTTGGAGTAAGAAGAACCAAAGAGCTGTAGAAGAACACCAATGTACTGATATTTGAATTAATATAAGGAGTTGATTCAAATTCATGGTTTATGTGTCTATTCTCTGTGTATCAATGTGGAAATGCTCATGAATGTTTTCTTCTAGTCATACATTTTCTTTTATGTGTTGTGTATGTGATTTCATGTTTGAATGTGAAGTCTGAGAGGATGAGGAGATGGGTTTCAATTGTTTTCCTACCTGAGTGAGAGAATTCCTGCAAGGAGTGTAGTCGAAGTTGTCCGCAAGGAGTGCATTGACAGAAGACTCAGATAGTCCAACTGTTGTTCTCATTCGCTCAACGAGTGCATTTGGGCATAGGAGTCGTGCAAGGAGTGCGTAGGCCAAGTTGAGACTCAGAGTTGCGATTCTGAGCAGAGAAATTGAAGACTGCTACTGCAGGCGTGCGCAGAGTCAAGGAAAACTGAACACTTGAAGTGATATAGGTTGCTGCAAGGAGTGCGAGTAAAGGGTTCTCTTTTCCAAGAGACTGAGAAACTAGAGAAAGCTCAGGAGGAGTAAAGCCTTCAAATCTGTTGAAGGACTGCACAGGAGGATAAGCTCCAAGGAAGAATACTTAGTCATCCTTAAGAAATCTTCAAGGAGGAGAAGTGACGGTCAAGATCTTATGGAGGGAACTCGTGAAAATCCCGTAAGCCGTCAGATCCACCAGAAGTAGAGAGGAAGTTACGGCCACACCAGGAGTTTAAGCTCAGGACAACGAGAGTCGTTGGATCATCATCTGGTTACCCGTCAACCATCCGATTGGACAGAAGCCCCATAGGGTTTAAGTCCGTGTGAGGCATCGGGTTTTTAGAAGTTCAGAAGTTCGAGACCTTCCTAGTTTCAAAACTCTGGAGAAATCCTAGCCGTCGATCTCGGTAGAACACGTGTCAGAACTCTGGAGGAGTCATCGGGATATTGGAGCCATCGGGGTTTCAAAGGTCCTAAAGATAGACCCCTTTCGAGTCTCGAAACACCGATGGGAAATCATAGCCATTTATCTTGACAGGACATGCGTCAGGTATCCGGAGAGGAGTTGGGGTTCAACACATCGTGAACTCCGGGAGTGAAGAAATCACAGCATCAGGAATCCTGATTGCGCAATGTTCGATAGAGAGACGAGGGGACAGTGATGTGGAGGAGTTAGTTCTCACGTGCATCGGGGATTGGTGTATTGGTATTTTTGGGTGACGTGAAGATCATCACAGGAGGGGTCACAAAACTCTGAAACGCAATGCCCAAATAACTACAAGCATTTGAGTGGTGGACATGTGTCGTGTTGCATCAGTGTATCGGCATATCGGGAGTCAGGGGTCAGCAAGGCAAGTTGATTTCAACATCATAGGTGCCGAAATCCCGACGGGAGGATTCCCGATAGGAACAGGAAGGGGTTGGAATTTACCCATCGGGTTTTGGGGTATTGTGAAGCACAAGGTGCACGACCACGGGACTCGCGAATCTGCGAAGTCCGATTCCGCGATTTGAGCAGGGGGATCGTTAAGGAGAATTATGTGGGTGTGGAAAATTCCCGATAGGGGATTTGAAAATCTTTTAAAGTTCTTCGGGCCAAGGAGGGATAAGGTCCTGTGAGCGGACGTGCTTGGAGGGTGTGTTTGAGTCAGAGTGGTATTAGAGCGAGAAAATATTCTTTGCTTTCTGTAGCAGAGAAGAGAAGTCACAATGTCGCCAAGGAGAGAAAGGAGATCACCTAATCCAGAGGATAGGGAGGTGCGGAGAAGAGGTAGGCAGGTAACAAATCCAGAAATAGAGAGACAGATGCGTGATCTCTGAGCAAGACTTGAAGACATGGAGACAACGCAAAGACGCAGAGCCAATGCGGGGGATCTTAGCGATTCCGAGAGTGAAGTTGAAGCTGAACAAGAAAGAGAAGTTGTAGCCAAGGATGCAGCCAATGAATGCTTAATTA
>JASDQU010738189.1:73429-117067 GCA_032191745.1 Picea mariana | reverse complement strand
GTCTAGATGTATACCTAGGTGATAGGGGGGAGTATGCGGGATTCTAAGATACCCTGGTTATAAACTTTGAGGGGAGTAGGGCCTAGAGGTGAGTGATACAGATTCACTTGGCTGGATTGGATGCATTTGGTCATGGGAAACTCCAAGTCAAGTTTAAAGGGGGGATGTTAGGTTAAAATTGACTCGATGAAAGAGTCAAAGTTGTTAGGTCAACAGTGGTGGTTTCGGGCACATGGTTTTGGTAGCCCATGGATTACATGTAATGAGATCCTTTAAAAGGTTGGTGATACTCCATTGTAATGTGCCAAGACGTGAGCGATGAAGGCTCACTTGGCTGGGCCAAGAGGTTGGTCGGCTTGGTTGGGTTTGGTCAAGGAACTAATAGATCTATTAGTTGGTTTTTCCTAGTTTGGGTTTTTCGGGATAAAATTTTGTTGTTGCTATGTTCTTGGTTGTTATTATTTTTTTCTCTAGCATTTTATTTCCTTTCATTTAATGCATGGCATAATTGTGTTGTTGAAAAATGAGATCTGCAGGAGGTAGACGCACAAGTGCTTCAAAGGATAGTTGGTGCAACTAGGGTGGTACTAACTCTAGGAGCACCTTAGTCTATTTATACTTTCGTAAAATGAGTTGTAGGAAGTGGCTGAACTCCTCATTGTACTCTTGTTTTCATGATATTCTTCATAATAAATTTTAGACACCCACCATGGTGTCATCCTAACAATGCAATGTTGTGGTTTCTTAATGTGGGATGTTAATGTTCCTTGCAATGTGTTATCTCACTAAGTGTTGAAGTATCAGGCTAGGTGTTGAAGTTTATAAGGTCGCTATTGGACGTTGGACCTTTGTGTGGGTGAACTTATTGAAGCACTAATAATTGTAGCTTGAAAAGAAGGTATGTGCATTTTCTAAGTGAAGAGGTATAGTCTACTTGCAAGTAACCTTAGGATCATTGAGCCATTGAGTGTGAAGCAAGGCAATGTTGCATGTCTGAGAGTGCCTAAAGTGAAATATTAGGTGGAAAGCTCTATGGCCTTGACAACTCACCAATGGATTCACCAATTTTTTGATGTCGGGTTTTGACCCTTGTCAACACACCGGTTTGTTGGGATACAACCCTCAATTTGGGGCCCCTACTCTTAAAGGTAGACACTCTAGTTTATGAGTTTGGATTCATTTTTAGGTTTATGATTTTTTATATTTTCTAAATTGGATTGTGGAAAGAGAAATAGTTGTGAAAAATAAAATGCATGAAGTAAATCCTAAAACTTATGAAGTAGTAGTTAAGAAGCATGCATCATGATAACAACTTAACTAACAAATATGTTTGAAACAACCAAATCCTGAAGTTTACTTTGCAGTGGTCTAAACATGCTATGAAATAACTATTTTTCAGTTGCTTAGAATAATGTGAGTGAAATGGGTATTTTTAGTTTGAAATTCAATAGGAACCACTTTGGGTTGATGGAATCTCAAGTATCAGATGTCAACATTTCACAATCGAGTTGAAGTAGAGGTATTTGAGGTGTTGAATCCATTTTTACATTAAAAAAAAAAGTTTTTCAATCCAAAATTGTGATTGCAGAAAATACTTTTTAACTAAATTTGGACAATGAAAAACAAAAAAAATCAAAATCATAAAATATTTAACATTTAGTTTTAAAATATTTAATTAGTCATGGTTTCAAATCCAAATATAAATATAACAACGAAAGCATTCTCCAGCATATATTCATCTAAAAATACCCATGCATTAAAATATGAAATCATAGTCATCCAAAAATGACCACAACTTTATTGAAAAGGCGTAGTCTAAACGTTCTACCTTTTGGCCTCTTTCGAGAAAAGGGTTGGAGACTTTCTCTTTCTTTTTCTAGACTAATTTTCTTCAATGCATGTTCAGTGAAATCAACTATGTTAAGTATAGGATTCCAGGCAACAATATGCAATTTATTATACCAACTTAGTGCTTTGAATGCATGTGCCTGTTAGAGCCTTCTAAAACATATTCAGAATCATGAATTTGTCATAAAAAATTTGCACGAACAATGGATTGCAACGCTAACACATGTGATAACTCGTTATTGATTTTTAAATAAGTCCCTGGTATGTGCTTCCGGTCGGTTCTTGGTGAATTTGGGTCAAGTAATGGCTTTGCTCCATCGTTAATGAATTATGATCATGAAAGTGCTTTCAATTGACCTACAACATATCTTATTCTCTAGCATGGTGAAATTTTCAAACAAGCATGTAGTAAAAACAAGATTTTAAATCAATTAAAGGTATTGCAGTCCCTTATAGAAAGGATGAATGGCCGGTGTGAAGCTCAACTATTGTTAAAAACCCAAGTGGAGAATATCCATATGCGGAAAATTAACCCTCTCAAGCTTCAATCTGGTAAGAAATGAGAAATTTATGAAGAAGTTAAGTAGCCATAAAACAAAGGGTAATTTTACCACAGGGATTCAACATCTGCCATTATGCTTATGATTACAGATTCTAGAATTGAAATGGAATTATGTCTAAGACCCATATTGTATAATGGGCCAATCCTTTCATCCATGTATGGAATTAATGCTATCTAATCCTTGTTATAGTGCAAGTTGTAGGTTGGCCAAATCCTGACCCAATCGTGGAACAAGTGCTAAAAATTTGGGAATCCCACACCCAATGTCAACTTGATGTAGGTCCCTCACTTTGAGGGTGACTAAGGTCACTCCTAGGAGGCGATCCCAGAGATCCTAGGCGGAATGGAAAGGGTGAAGGGAAGTTTAAGGAGAAGTCCCCCGGAAGGTCAAGTGATGGAAGAAATGACTGGTTAGAAATGGTAAGTGAAGAGAGGTAAATGTATACCAAGTGAAAAGATAGTTGTTGGTGCACCTGTACTTTCCTGAAACACAAGATAATACACCTTGCAATGCTATGTGTTGGTATGAATCAAAAAATTAAGATTTTCGTCCCTAATTTGCAGAAATGGATGACAATTTATATCAGAAAATGAAGTATCCAAATCAACATATAAAGCACAAGATCAATTGACAATATCATCAATTATGACTTGAGCATAACACTTTAAGATTGAATAAAGCAAGTTGTTATAAAATGATTTTCTGCATTAAATTATCAGCCTTATGGATGTAGCATTCAAATATATGCAACAACTAAATCAACCATAGAAAAATCCTCAAAACTAGCTTAAACAATGCACCCTAGTTAGTGGAATTAGTGGCTAAAAAATGGAGGAAAGTTAGGGGCTAGTTAGTTAGATATTAGCACCTAGGGTTAGTGATTTTCTGTAGCCTAATGGATGTAGAAAACAATTTAGTACAACAATGAAAAATTATGGAAGAAAAGGGATGCCCTAAGGGAAGAAAACCCCCCAAGGCATCAAGGTCACTATCCAAAAGAAAAAGATTGTAAAAGTTGAAATTTCACGTTTATCGGGGAAAAAGTTTTGTATCTCCAATGCAAATTAAAATGTGATTAGTGTCTTACTATTGGGTTTATGGGGTCAATGAAAATGATGGATTGGCTAAGCACTTGTGGGTGTATGTCCTTGTACTTCCCAAGTGTAGTTAAGTCAATCTAGGGAATGCCAAGAGGGTGTACACCCTTGTACTTCTCTTGGCACAACTTTGAAAAATATATTTGACCTTGAGAAGCAAAATTGGATTCGAAAAGCTTGATCCACAAAGCCCTAGGTGTGTAAGCCATTTTACTTCCTAGGGTTTGAAAAACAAAACAAGATGACCTTAGAGGCTGTACACTCTTGTAGTTCTCCAAGGAAACTTGTAAAAAATGACCTTTCTTAAGCAAGAAAACAAACCTTGGGGAGGGTGTGTGCCCTTATACTCCTCCAAGGGTTCTAACCAACAATAATTATGGAAGAAAACAAGACAAAAGAAAATAAATGCATATTTTCCCTTACCAATTCCACAAAAAGGCTAGATCAAATCCTAATTTTCCAAGTTAAGTCCATCCACATGCATAAGAAAGAGTCTCCTAGCATAGCGCATCACTTTCCACCACCAATATCAAAGATAAACCACAACACTTGCACAAGAGATGAAAAAGGACAAGAGGGACGGAAGTTTCAAACCAAGTCCTTCTCCACAAGGGAGAGCTATGATTAAAATGAGATCTTGTCATCTCTATTTGTACAAAGTTTAGCTAACATAGCTTGTCCACAAAATAAGGATTAAAACACAAGATTAGGGGTCAACAACCCTAATATTTCCCCCTTAAAAAAATAATATTAAACAATTCACTTAAAATTTAATCTTTTTCACAAATTAAACCCTAATTTAGGATGGCGCCACCCCTTTAGGGGACATTTTGCCACTTTAAGGAGGGATTTGGTGTTGGAGAAGCATGGAAGGGCCTCCAAAGGCCATGTGTGAAGACTCTCTTTTCCTCAAAATTTCCATGTGTTAAAGAGTGGTACCTCACCACCATGCCCTAGCCCCCCAAGATCATGACGTCAAGCTCAAACATGGGATGTTTTTCCCCTCCTGGGAAAATTGTTTGGCAAGCAATGGGTGGGCTAGGTCATCCAAGTCATCATCAAGGATGACCAAGTCATCTCTCTTTCATCTGGCATGCGGGCCCCTGGCATACAACCTGTGGTCTTGTAGCCCCATGGAATCCCAAGCTAGGCTTGTTCTCCCAAAATTGTCCACCAACTAGGTCCTGCAAAGACAAATGAACACACCCTCCAAGGATCTCAAGTCATAACATCATAATAAGTTGATCCAATAAATAAATAATCCATCTAAGCATGTGCATCAAATATTACTATATCAAACAATTAATAGCTCAAAGACAGTATGCGACTTGTCAAGCTTACGTATGGGAGCGTTGACGAGGTGTCCTATTGGGTAGATCTTTC
Organism: Picea mariana; assembly: GCA_032191745.1. NCBI lineage: Eukaryota > Viridiplantae > Streptophyta > Pinopsida > Pinales > Pinaceae > Picea > Picea mariana. The sequence continues at coordinate 112,176 of JASDQU010738189.1, read as the reverse complement.
CCTAGGTCAAGGAGAGCCTCCAAGAGGTCCATATCTAAGCCATGTAATGTGTATGAGGTGGATGGGGTCAAGACTCAATGGTCATAGGGCTCATGACATACTAGGGGTCGTAATGTCTCATTCATGGGTGCCTTTGTAGAGGGTGTGTCATACCTTCGTCCACAATGCACTTTTTCCAAGCCCATAATTTGCCTCTTATCTTTATTTCTTTATATTTTCTTTCATAATAGCATAAGGAGTGGTTGAATTTCATTGCCTTGGTGTGGTGACCAGGTGGTGGCAATGCCACCCACAAATACCTAATGGAAATGAGAAGGTTGGATCGTGATGAGACCCCCTTTCTCTCAGCCATGCAAATGTGAGTCATTGCCTTGGTTTGGTGACCAGATGATGACAATGTCATACCACTAGATATCCATGGACGTGATAGGTTGGCTCGTGATGAGACCTCCTATCCTTCAACCTACCTTTCAAGCATTTCTTTATTATATTATGGGTCCCCTTTTATTCAAAGATAATCATTTCATTGCTTTCTTGGGTGATCCCTAGGTGAAGCATATGGAAGGTTTATATATGGATTTTATCTTTTACCCAACACCAACCCCTCTAGGCCTTTATCCCCTTCTTCCCATAGAATGAGGCACAACCCCTTCTTGGGTCAATACACCCTAAAATTCCAAGAGATAAGGAAACAAAGGGGAATAATGATGAAAAATGGTAAGTATGGTCGGGAACGATATGATGGATCATTAAGGGATTTCCCAGTAGCAAACCCATTCCCAAAGAAGACCACTTACTAGGGCACAATGTCAACCACCAAGGTGAAGCAGGGAAAAAGACATAATTTCCAAGAACATATCATGAAATCTAGAGCAATCTAAGATATGACATAATCAAATGACTTAGGTATTGAAATGATGCTCACCATAATACTGACTTGTACCTCATGGAGAAAGCCCCACTTCCTTTCGGAAGCTAGCTGGTGTGGTGGATGCCATCTGTAAAACTGTGACCATATGTGGTGGTGAGTGGGTTTTCCATCTGTGCAAAGGGTATTGTTGGTCATGTAGTCTCTTGACACTCCATATCTGCAAACTAAGGGCCTCGAGACACCATTTCCTTAGTTATCCACAAATTGGGGATAACAAGCCTGAGTAGAGAGTATCTAACATCTATTATAGATAGGCACGACCATAGGGAGAAAAGTAGTTCCAATACTTGTGACAACCATATATTTTGACTTGATAATCAGAATCAGAAACTGTAAAGAAACCAGTGCAATGTATGAAATTTACTTCGCAATGATATATGGTACAACTCCTGAAAATTCCTAAAGAGTTGGTAGAATCATTGCAAATTTCGCTGCTTAGTGTCACCCCTGGATCCGCGCATGCTAATAATATTGAATCGTTTGAGGCTTTGAATCTTTGGCACCATGAAAGCTTGGACCTACAATAGATTTGGGAGACCCATGGTGCAAGCAATCTTATTGGGAGAAATCTTTAATTTTTCAAGCAAGATTCGAGCATGACAAAATTGATTTTTCAAGCTCAACACTGCAAGGCAAAGTGAAAAGGTGAGTTTCTGAAGAAAAAGAAATTAGGAGCCCCATGCTTTTTTTCATGGGATTGCCAATGGCTCAAAACATAAGATACTTCTATTTCAACTTATTGTATATGGATTTAGTGTGTTTTCGACACTAACAAAATTGCATTTATGGACATTCCATTTTCTGATTTGTTATGAGGAAACATGAATAAGGTCCTAATGATATGAGGACTTCGTAGAACACCTTGAAGTTTTGGTTAAGGAAACAGATCCTCATGTAAAAGATTTTGAGGTAGTTGTAATGATTGTCACGATTTTCACTTCTTGTTGTGGAAAGTTTTTTCTTAGGTGGCCATTTTCTACCCCTAACAAATAACTTGTCCCCAACTATCCAAGAGACTTACATATTCATCATCTTGTATTGAATTTTACAATGTCATAACATTTTATCATGATGTAGGGTAAATGGCTTGGCTAGAGCCTTTCCAAAAACTAGGCCACATGTTATCATCTCTAAGTTGAGGTTCATCTACTTGTTGCTTATCATCATGAGTTTTTTTGGAATTATTTCATTACTTCTTGGATTGTCTTGTATAATGCAATAGTGAGGTTGGGTGTTCCATTAGGGTTGAGATCAATGACTAGTAACCTATTGCCTCACCAAGTCAATTATAAAGTATATTTTTTGTTTTCAAAGTATTATTTTAGCTTAGATTTGGATTCATAGTTACTTTTAACAAATAACCGTTTAGGGATTGGCTTCTTCTACACAAAAAAATTGTATACAATAAGATATGATTCATCCAAGTTAAGTCCCAATACTTTGTTATGTGTAATTCCTCAATAATCAGGTTTTGGGCTTCATCCAAGTTAAGTCCTAGTACTATATCCAACATGATGGGATCTACTATATATGGTATTAGACAAGCTAAAAATCACATCAATCTTTATAGAGAGGTATTTATATCGGTCTCTCATTTCTATAGCATTGACGCTAATTAAAACTTTCCATGTTTTATATAACCAAGAATCGGTCAAACTCATTGGAAACTTTGGACATGTATCTACACACATTGGTCCTTCATTTAATGAAAAAATAATGATCCTACTTAAATTGCATCAAATTTTATAGTGATTGTCTAACAATGATATACATGTGATCATTGAGATACTTGAACAAAGAGTGGAAGGAGAAATTGGAGGAGGATGGAGGGGATTTGTACAAAGGTAATGTGGAAGGAGGAGGGCAGAAGGACAAGAATACTCATTCCAAAGTATGTAATGCTTCCTTTAGTGTTAACAAGAATTATTTGGAGGAACATAGGTCCAATATTAATAAGTTAATATTTCATACCCATCCCCATTTAAATTTTCCCTCTCCCCTCTGGAAAAATATAGTGGTTGGTGTAGATGACATGACAAATGAAGGTGAGGATTCTATCAAGGTCACATAACAACGGGTACGAGGAGGAAGGTTTGAAAATTCATGGTAGAGAATGAACTTCACCTAATCACCTACCTATGTTATAAGTTAATCATTCCACCATCCCATTGAAGGAGGAGGAGGGTAATGATGAATATTTGACAACCTAGATAATGATACTAGGTTAAACCAAAACACTAGCACCACATACATGTGAAGAACTCTATTTTTTGTGGAGGAACCTAAAGGTGCTTGTCCAATTTCTAAATGTGACAAGGGTTACAAGGAAGAAGAGAAGAGCATTGGGATGCTGGTAAGGGTCAATAAACATAAAGTTCCTAAGTGTGTCAAACTCATAGAAAAGAAGATGAAATTGGTAATGTGTTAGGAAGTGGTAATGGAACAAGTATTATTGGATTAGGCTACAACTCTAGTCAGGAAATTTCATGTAAGACTAATCTTTGTGAAATCTATGAGCATGTGGATAAGTAGGGTTTGGTGCCAAAAAAGTGTATACTCATTGATATTTCACCTACTAGCTCGTTGGTGGATAAACTTCATCTTCCAATCTGTAAAAGACAAAGAGACAATACAATGGGGTAAGTGGTATTGGGATAGTTCAATATGTCCCTCGAGAAATGGACACCATTATTTAACGAGATGAAATAAATGATCAATATTCAACCTCTTTAGCTTAAGCTTCGTTCACTCCCATTGGAACTATGGATGGAGTGTTCTCTTACATTGATTGGCAATAAGTTAGGAATGATTTTGGGCATATATGAATCAATTACAACACTGGAAAAAAGTTATATGGAAAAAAAATTGTGTGATGATGAATCTAGGTGATGGGCTACCTAACATAATTGATATTCATATTGCATCATATTCATATTTCCAAGAGATTGACTATGTTAAAATGCCCTTTATATGCTTAATTTGTCACTTCTATGGGAATCTTAGAAGAAATGTCCCAAGAATAGTATCCCAGACAAGGAAATCATTACTAAAAAGGGTGTGGATCAAGGGGAGGAGAGAACTCATAGACCTATCGTCTCTTCAATATGTTGTGGGAGTCAAGAAAAAATAATGGATATGAGAGGTAAGACAATTAATCCCTAGTTAGAGGAACCTTCAGAATCAATTATGAATAACATTTTGAATGGAATTTTCAGGGCTAATTCGACAGTCCCTTCTAGACCCTTAGTAAGCACCCATTAGAGAAATTTTGAGGTAAAAAATGGGCCTAAAAACAAAAAAAACCGTGTTATCAACATCAACTTTAAAAGAAAAAAAAGGACTCAAGGTGATGATGTCAACCATAAGGGTAAATAGTTTTAGAGTGAAATATTTTTTTTTTAATCATATTTTTTACTTATCTCCTTATAGATTTACTCAAATTTTAATTTTGGGAACTTGTTGGGTGTAAAATTAAATTCTGCATCCAACACTTACCCACTCTAGATACTTTTGATAGACCCAAAGTGGGATAAATTAGAAATATATGAAAAAACATGTTTATTAAAAAGAAACATACGTTTTTCATGTTTTTCCAATATATATCATTGTGTCTATCAAAAGTATGAATAGTGGTTACTCATTGGACGTGGATTTTAATTCTACATCCAATGAGTGCCCACACTTGAAATTTGAGTAAACCTATAAGGAGATAATTTGAAAATAGGATTAAAAAAATAGTTTTCTTTCTTTCCTTTTGAAAACTTATCTCTTATTTTATTAGTTTAACTATTATTTTATTATTTTCCTTATGAGGTCCATTTTGGACCTCAAAATTTCTCTAATGGCTCCATTGATATTTCTCACGAAGAAAAAGTTGTGCTTGACCGTTGCTATAGAGATGGTGGAGAAAACCCTAGAAATAATCCTTAAACCTTGTAGATATTCTCCATAATAGAGAAAATCCCCAGATTTGACATAAGAAATACAAGAAGATTATATCATTAACAGAATCAGAGGGGAGTCTAGGGAGTACCCACAAAATAATCTTCTTAAAAAAAGGTTGGCCTTAGTACACAAACTATAAGTTATATCCATCCAAGAAACTATGTTAGAGGCAGAGAAGGCCAAGTGTTTTTTTATGTCAATGTTTTGGGAAGGAGTTTTGTAGCACTCAGTGTTGAGGTGAGATTAGGATAGTTGGATTTGGGATGGAACAAGTTAATCCAAGCAAGGGATACTTCCTTCCTTCCATCTACAATTTGCACATAGTTTTACTCATAATAAGTAGGTAAGTGGTTTTATTTCATCAAAATTTATGGGCCCTTTTGTTAAATTTGGCAGCATCGATAGTCATTCTCTAATGAGAGGCCATATGGGCCACCCTGAGGCTAGCTAGGGAGATTTGGAGAATCAACCAGTCGTGTGAGGTATTGAAAAAATCCAGGGGGAATGTACAACCTCTGTGAGTCAAACCAAAAGTCAGGATGAACGAGATGGTATGCGAGTCTAATGAAAAATTTAGGGGGAACGTACAACCTCTGTGAGCATAGATAGTCTAGTGCAAAATTCAGGGGGAATGTACAACCTCTGTGAGCATAGACAAACTAGTGCAAAAGTTAGGGGGAACATACAACCTCTATGAGCATAGACAGTCTAGCGCAAAAGTCAGGGGGAATGTACAACCTCTGTGAGCATAGACATACTAGTGAAAAATTCAGGGGGAATGTACAACCTCTGTGAGCCTAGTCAAACCTTGTGAGCCATGAGAAAAAGTCAAGGCATCTAGAAAAAGTTAGGTTAAATATAAAATTCCTACGAGCTAGAAACAAACGATATTCCTAATATTGCAAATGATATAAATGTATTGATCCAGTGCGTTGGCACGTGTAACATTATCCACCATGAAGAGAATTTTGAATTACCTTGTAAAGAGTCGAGTTGTAACTAAAGTCTTGAGTCTAGTTCTATTTTAGAACTAAAGTGTAATGCTGAGTTGTAACTGAAGTCTTAAGTTTGGTTCTATTTTAGAACTAAAGTGTAATGTTGAGTTGTAACTGAAGTCTTAAGTCTAGTTCTATTTTAGAACTAAAGTGTAATGCCGAGTTGTAACTGGAGTCTTAAGTCTAGTTCTATTTTATAACTAAAGTGTAATGCTGAATTGTAACTGAAGTCTTAAGTCTAGTTCTATTTTCGAATTAAAGTGTAATGCTGAGTTGTCACTGAAGTCTCAAGTCTAGTTCTATTTTCAAACTAGAGTATACCAGTCTCAAGTCTAGTTCGAACTAAAGTATGAATCTGATTTATGATTAAATCATGCAAACAAGTTACTATTTCGAGCCTCTCCTCTTCTCCTCTTCAATCTATATAAGCAGAGGTTGACCCCTCTCTTCAACATAGTTTTGATAAGCAGGTTAAGGGAGAAGAAATAGAGGACCATATCAGTGATAAAGAGGCAACATACCAAAGTAGCATATCAATGTTGTATATCAGCATTAGAGGTTTCATATTAGAGGCATATATCAACAACATATCAGTGTTGTGTATCAACAATAGAGGCAACATATTAGAGGTGTATTTCAACAAGGTCACTTAGGCCTTTGTCAGGTCAGATTCATCTTGGCAAGCTCTTTAAGAGCAGAACATTCATGGTGGATATGTGTAAGTGATCTTACATTATTAATGCAATAAAGGAATATCGTTTGTTTTTTTTTTCCATGTATAGGGTTTCCCCAGGGTATATGTGTTGTTGATGTGCATGCTTACTTATCTACATAGTTATTGCTATTCAATTATGATTTGGTAGTGTTGAAGTGTATTAAGTTGGAATCAAAGTGTTGAAGAAAATAAAAGAATTAATCTAGATAAGAAATCAAGCTCATAATTTAACATGGTATCAGAGCTTAGGGTGTGTTAAACATGTTGAAGTGTAGAAGCAGGTACACACATATCCAAAATAGCTTGATTAAGTTTCCAATGTGAATTCCATGGCATCCTCCATTTCAGTCAGGGTCGAGGATAGACTCGAAGGAGCTACCAACTTCAATGTGTGGAAGCTCTGGATAACAAATATCTTACAGGAGCATGATATTGAGAAGTATGTGACCACAATGGTGAAGTAACCCACGAATCATTCATGGAGAGAGGCCTTCAGGAAGAGTCAAGAAAATGCCAAGAGAATCATCTTTGACTCAATCAAAGACAGTATAATTCCTGCAATAACTTCGTTAATGACTGCCAAGGACTGTATGGATACCTTGGTGAATATGCATGAGAAACATGCTCCAAGTCAGAAGAGGACACTTAAGCACAAGATTAAGTATTTGAAGTTGGAGAATCAGTGGCATCTTTTTGTTCCAGGATATCCCAGATCAGAGATCAGCTTTTGGTCACAGAGGTGACAGTGGATGATGATGATTTAGTGCAGACCATTTTTGACGATCTTCCTTTTTCATGGGAGACCTTCTTATCCAGTGTAAGTGGGAGAGAGATTCAACACACGTTTAAGAGGTTATGGCATCATTGCCTCCAGGAGGAGAGTCGCACAACTACCAGGAGAAAGCCAATGAAAGAAGAGCACTCAGCTTTAGAATCAATATTCAAGGGAAAGAAGAAAGGCACTTTCTAGAAAGGATCTCAGAGGAAGACAAACACCAAAGGTACATTCAAAGGAAATAATATTGATACATCTAAGATTAAATGCTTTAGTTGTAATAAGTTGGGTCATTTTGCTAAAGATTGTTGGTTTAGAAAGAAATATCCAAGGAAAGGGAAACATCATGCCTCAACTACTGAGGATGATGAATCCAAAAGAAATAAAAAAAGTCCTTCTAATGAGAAAGAAAATAGAAAAGAATATTACTTGGCTTTTTCCTTATCCAGTTCAGTTTTCACGGGGCCGAAAACTTGGTTAGTAGACAATGGTGCATCAAAGCACATGGCAAGGTACAAGGAGATCCTCTAAAATTTCGAGACGAAATATTTTGCAGAGCATGTTGAGCTTGGGGATGACAAATGTTACAAGATAGAGGGAGTAGGCTCTATCTCCTTCAGATTGGAATCTGGGGCTAGACTTCATATTGATGAAGTATTATATTTTCCAGGGCTCAAGAAGAATCTACTATCAGTTGCAACCCTTGAGGACAAGGGATATTGGGTGATATTCAAGGACAATAAGGCACTACTATGGGCTAAAGGTAGCCACTTAAGTACAACATAATCCATTGGAACTCGCAGTGGATGACTATACATCCTGTCAGGACAGTCATTTCAGGCACTGGATCATGATGTGACTAGCTCCAACAAGTTGTGGCACAAAATACTTGGACATCTTCATTACAAAGCTCTTACACATCTATAGAACATGGTATGTGGCATGCCCTCTATTTCACTTAGTAAAAATGAAATTTGTAAGGATGCATGCTAGGTAAAAATATAAAGAAAGAATTTCCTAGTAGTGACAAAAGAGCCTAGGGCATCTTAGATCTGGTTCATTCTGATGTATGTGGTCCCATGTCATCTCCCTCACTCAGTGGTTGTTTGTATTATGCCATTTTTATTGATGATTACTCAAGAAAATGTTGGATATATTTTCTTAAAGATAAAAGTGACACGTTTGATAAATTCAAAGAGTATAAAGCCTTTATTGAAAAAGAGTCAGGGAAACACATCAAAATCCTTAGAACAAACAATGGAGGAGATTTTGAATCTCTTCAGTTTGAGGATTTTTGCAAGTCAGCAGAAGTCAAGAGACAATTGACCGTGCTATATAACTCTCAGCAAAATGGAGTTGTTGAGAGGAAAAAAAGGACAATTTGTGAGGCAGCGAAAACAATGATGTTTGACCAGGATATACCAAATTCTTTATGGGTAGAATCTACCTCCACTGCTGTGTATACTCATAATAGGTGTCCACATGCTATCTTGAAGGAAAAGACTTCTGAAGAGGTCTTCTCAGGGATAAAACATGAAGTAGGGCATCTAAGGATATTTGGGTGTCCTGTGTATATTCATGTCCCTAAGGAAAAGAGGACAAAGATGGAACCCTCAGTCAAGAAAGGGGTTTTTGTGGCGTATAGTGAGAACTCAAAGGATTACAGGATTTATGTACCAGTTCAGAGGCAAATAGAGGTAAGCAGAGATGTGACTTTCCATGAGGAATCCACATTTAAGAAATCTAGAGAGCTTCAACGGGAATTAGAAGCAGTTCAACCAGCTTCACCCTCTTCTGAAAATGAAGAGTCAGATGATCAGAGGGAGGAACCTCGTGAAGGGCCAGGTAATGAGTCACTAGAACCTGCTGAAGTGTTAGAAAGAACTCTTGAAGAACCTCCAACCAAAAGGAAGCCAGGGCAACTTAAAGAAATAATGCAGGAAGCAGAAAGGATAGCTACTCCCAAAGGAACTTTCAGGGAAAGGAAGAGGCCTCATAGGTTTGGAGGCTATGTTGCATTGATGAGAAGCATTAGTGATGTTGAACCTTTTTCATTTGAAGAAGCAGACAAATTACAAGTATGGAAGGATGCCATTCTTGAGGAATATAAGTCTATTATAAAGAACAATGTTTGGGAGATTGTCGAGGCCAAAAGACAAATCAGTGGTTTCTTCCAAATGGATCTATAAGATCAAACATGCAGCTAATGGAAGTGTGGAAAAGTTCAAAGTACGATTTGTAGCCAGAGGATTCACTCAAAGAGAAGGAATTGACTACGAAGAGACTTTTTCCCCTATAGCCAAGTATAACTCCATTCAAACTATTATTGCTTTAGCTCCAATTCTTGGTTGGAAGCTACATCAGATGGATGTAAAAACATCATTCTTGAATGGAAAGATTGAACATGAGGTATTTGTGGAAAAACCAAATGGTTTTGTACTACATAACAAAGGAGCTCATGTATGGAATCTAAGGAAGGCCTTGTATGGTCTTAAGCAGGCTCCCAAAGTTTGGTATGTCAGCATTTATGGATTTCTTAAAAGCCTGGGATTTCAGAAAAGTGATGTTGATGCAAATTTGTACTTCAAGGTAAGAGGTAACGAATCTGTTATACTAATCTTGTATGTTAATGATCTCTTTCTAACATGAGATGAAGGGCTAATATCCTGGTGTAAGAGGGAGCTAACCTTAGAATTCAAGATGAAAGACTTAGGCTTGATACATTACTTCCTAGGATTGGAAGTACGACAAAGACAGGGTGAGATATTTCTGGCACAAGGAAAATACACAGTGGATGTACTAATGAGGTTTGTTATGATGGATTGAAAATCCATGTCTACTCTGATGATTACCAACCTAAGGAAGCTTCATGATTCTGATACAGGTTTAGATTTGGTGGATCCCACCATGTATAGGCAGTTGATTGGATCATTGATGTACATGATCCACACTAGGCCAGATATATGCTATGCAGTGATTGCAATGAGTCAGTTCATGACTGAACTAAGACAGAGACACTGGGTGGCAGCAAAGAACATCTTGATATATCTCAGAGGGACCATTATTGATGGTCTGAGATATACATCGAGTGGTGGTTTATTTCTGCATGGGTATGCAGATACTGACTGGGCAGGAAGCCTAGTGGATTGGAAGAGTACTTCCAGATACTGCTTCAGTTTAGATCCCCTTTGATCTCTTGGTCAAGCTGGAAGAAGGGATCCATTGCATAGAGTACAACATAGGTTGAGTAAATTGCAACAATTGATGCTAGCAAGGAAGCAATATGGCTCAAAAAATTGGTTTCTAGGTTGTTTGGTGACAAGATCGAGACAATGGTGGTTCACTGTGATAATCAAAGTTGCATAAAACTGACAGAGAACCCAGTATTTCACGATAGGTCAAAACATATTTACATGAGGTACCACTACATCCGAGACTTGGTCCAGAGAAAAACTATAAATTTATAGTACATAGCCACGATCGAGCAAGTAGCTGATATCTTGACCAAGCCTCTTACCTCGAGACAATTTGTGCAGTTGAGAGGAAAGCTTGGTGTGGCTAAGAATGAATCCCTTGTTGAGAGGGAGTGCTAAATTTGGAAACATCGACAGTCATTCTCCAATGAGAGGCCATATGGGCCACCCTGAGGCTAGCCATGGAGATTTGGTTTGTTGAAGTGTATTAAGATGGAATCAAAGTGTTGAAGAAAATAAAAGAATTAACCTGCATAAGAAATAGAGCTCATAATTTAACACCTTTTAGTGAACAAAGGAATTCTAGGGCTCCTTTTTCAATGATCCATTAATTAGAAGGGACATTGTGATAATAGCGGGGACATGAACTTCATTCTTTGCCAAGGTGAGATATGGGGTGACAATGGAATTAAATGGATACTTTAGTGGCTTTCCCAACTCATAAAATTGATGAATGTGACTTATGTGATCTAGAACCTCTAAATTTGATGTCTACATGGAGAAACAATAGGGTAGGATATGAAGGTATTTCTAAAAGTCTACATAGATTCCTAATTGCAGAGAATATTGTAGAGGAAATTGAAAGGATAACAACATGGATTCGAGATGGAGGTGTGTCTAACCATGTTCCAATAATCCTACAAATGGAGAAGTCATAGGGTAAGCCGCCAAGACCCTTCAAATGCAATCCCTTTTGGGTTAAATATCCTGCCTTTATATATTTGGTCCAATCGGAATCAAGGCATATCGATGTGAACCTTGAGGATTCATATACGTTTCAATTTGGTGAAAACCTAAGGATCAAGAAGGTGACCATTGAACGAACCAAGAGAAAATTCAGGGACTCACAAGGGAAGATAAAATAAAAATCTAATATAGGAACAACACAGTGGCACTTTCTTTGAAGATGACCTAAATTTCCTTGAGAACTTGGAACATACCAAAAAATAATTATTGGATTGGGAGGAATATGAGTGGAAGTAAAAGAGTAGAGCACTTTGGCTAGCCAACGATGATGAAAATACTCTATTTTTTCATAATTATGCAAATACAAGGATTCAAGATGGCAAATACAATTTGGAGTATCAAAGATGGGGATGGAGAGTGGGGACCACCAAGTTTAGGGAAATTTAAAAGGTTGGTGTAAACCACTTCCAAAAGCTCTACAAGGAGCTTGAAAGAGCCAATAAAGCAGAAATGGTGAAACTCTCCACCTGTTTTCCTATGTTTGTTGATCATGAACAAAATTAGGTGATGATGGATGAAATAACTAAGGAAGAAATGGATGTAATCATGGATACATTTTAAGAGGATAAGAGTCTCAAGCTAGATGGGTGGCCAATCAAATTCTACCATGGATTCTTTGATTTGATGGGAGAGTATTTACTTGTGGTTGTTGAAAAATATCATAAATATGGGAAGGTGTTGGGAACCATCAATTCCACATTTTTAGCCATGATACCAAAAAATGAAGCTCTAGAATAGTTTGAAGACTTTAAATCCATTTCATTGTGTAATGTTGCTTATAAGATTATATCCTAGGTTGTATCAAGAGGCTCAAACCCATTCTTTCTTCCATTAGTTCATGTGAGTGGTTTTATTTTTTGCATGATAGGAAGATACATGAAGAAATCGAGATTTCCCATGAAGGTCTCCACTGAATTGAAGGTAAGGAATGCAACCTCGTTTATCATGAAGTTTGACCTTTCTTGGGATTTTTATCAATTCAGTAGGTCTTCTCATAGATTAATGATGCTACATGTTAGTTTTAGTTGTGTTTTTTTCAATTGGGTGGAGGATTTTTATCCCTTGGTGTCCTTCTTCTTAATTTTTAAAGGCTCTACTACTTATTTCTTCTAGTATTCCTCTCTTCTCTTCCTATTCATAGTAGAAGGGCTGAGTAGATACTTGATCCATGAACATTTTGTTGGAGGCCTAAAAGGAATCAGGATAGGAAGGAATTTAATGATAACACACGAATCTATTAAAGATTCCCAAATATACCTCCAAGCCTTGGAAGTATATAGTAAAGCAAAAAGGATGGAGATTAATGTTTGTAAATATTCCATCTCATTCCATAACGTTGTGTTGGTATAGGAAAGAACCATCATGGAGTCATTTCCTTTTAGGTAGTGGATTTTAGTGGGGTTCTCAAATACTTAGGATTTAAATTGAAAGCCAACAAAAATGTCTTTAGAGATTGGTTGTGGCTTTAAAATAATATTTAGAGAAGGGTCTCCTCTTGTTTTACCAAGTGGTTATCCCTTCTGAGAAGATTAACCATGGTGGAATGTAGTTCTATATGCAATACATGTCTATTGGAATTCTCTATCATATATTCTTAAAGGAAAACTGACCAAGATAAGGAACAAATTTTTTAGTTTCCCGTGGATAAAGAAAAAAGAGAAAAAAGGTATGCCACTGGTGAAATGAAATAGATTATCTATGCCTAAGACACTGGGAGGATGGAGGCTTGAAAATACTTTTCTCTTTGGAAAGGTGCTCACTATAACGAGCCTTTGGAGGATTTTTTCCAAGGAAGGATTGTGGGAGGGGGTGATACTCCAAAAGTATGTGGAGCTCATCCCATTGGAAGAACATATTAGAACTCAAATTTTTTTAGAACACATCAGTGTTTTATAAAGCATTGGTTCATTCCTTCCCTTTGGTAAGAAATTGGTTGGCATGGAAACTCGAGAATGGCTTCAAAGTTTGCATTGGTATATATCTATGGATTTGATGGATTGGATGTGCAATAGCATTCAAACTGTCTAATGAACTACTCATCTCAATTAGAAATGGCAACATTTTCACTTTAGCGGATGCTCATTCTCCTAACACAACCACATATTCGAGAGAGGGGTGGGAATTAATAGAGGAGTTAGGGATGAATGGTGATCAAACTCTAGAATGGAATAGGTATTTGTAGAAATTGTCCAAAAACTTTGTCAAAATTTGATTGGAGGATGACTCTTTAGTTTGGTCCAAAAACCATAAAGGTAGATACTACACAAGACTAGGATACATGGCAATTTTTCTAGAAGGATTGGGGGAATCGTAGAAGTGGCGGTGGCCCAATATCTAGAATATCAAAGCTCCTTTAAAAACACATGTCTTCACATGGTTAGACATTTTTAACAAAGCTTTGTCTAGTATGTTCCCTTTGTGCAAAAATAACAAAGAACCCATCTACCATCTTCTAGTAGGATGTCACTTTCCCAAGGAAGCATGAAGCACAATGACAATGTTGTTAGGATAGTGGAATGGGAGGGAGATTCAATGGAGGAATCCCTAAAGAATTGGATGCAAAACATATCAATTGGAAGCCATAAGGACCTCCCCTTGACATTTTGTTGGGGGGCTCTCTAGTTGACTAGGAATGGGATGAAAAAAAAATCACTCTCTTCTTTTCCCTTCAAAAAAGTTACCAACTTAACGAGAACTGTGACCTCAAAACGAGAACTCTGGCCCAAAAAACCCATATTTTTGCATAAAAAACATGAAAATCAACCCCCAAATTAAAAAGTGGTGTATTGGTAGCACCATTTTTTCAAACGGGGTCAAAATTAAAACAATTTTCAAACATGGCCTCCAAAACTCAGATAGTAACTCAGAAAAACCTTAAAATCACTAAATAAAAAAATGATGTTACATCAAGTATAAAAAAAATTCAAAACGTTAAAATTATAGATAATTTGAAATCATATTTTTAGCAGTTGGTACCATTAAAACCAAAACCTAAAAATCAACCATCAAATTGAAAAGTATTGCTACCAATAGCACCCATTCTAAAATTGGGGTATTAAAATGACACCTTTTTATAAACTGATAAAATAAATCATCATTATTGTAAACAAAATCATAAAAAATCCCTTAAATGCTTACTTTTAAAATCTTAGTTTATCACTCCAAGCACAAGATAATACATAATGCCTGAAAATATCACACTATACTTTAAAAATTCAACATCACTTTTTAATATTTTTTTACTTTTAATAAAAAAAAGTAAATACAAGTTACATTGAATGAAACATAATTTATTTCTTAAAAGTATTGTTATATTGTCCATATTCAAAACATATGAGCTAAGAAATTTTATTATATTCTCCATAATCAAAACATATAATTAATAAAACATAAAAATGATCCATAACTTCATATAAGATCATATGTAAGTTCAATGCTCATTTCTAGTTACCATACAAACATCATATGAATAAAAAATACATAAAATGTTTCATACACTTATTCAGATTGACTCATGGATTCTGAAATACCATCAGAGTCTACATTGTCTTTAGATCAATGATTAGATGAAGATGTAGATGATCCATACTCTTCTCTATTGTCAATGAATGCACCATCTCAGTCTATATGCATGCCAAAGATTTTAGATGTCAAAATCCTTTTGGATCTACGACTAGGTTCAACAAACTCCCATCTTGCATTTATTTCTTCTGGCAGCGACCTCTTGATAATATATGTTGTCTTAGAGAGAAGAGTTCCTCTCTTTGTCAAATTGAATTCATAAACAAGTATATCAACATCCTCTAATTTTAAGAGGTTAGTGCGACGATGAATCATATTTTGACCCTTTCTTTTTCTCTTTCTATTGACTTGTTTCTCAACCACCATCTCTGGCTTGTACACACCATTGAATGGGTGTGCACCTATTGCATACCAATGCACTTCAATTGCAATAACATATTCATTTTATTTTTCAATCTTGATAACCTTTGCAATCCATAATGAATAACCATGTGGATCTTGAGTCGCTAAGACTATAATCATGCTACCCTCCCGTTGAAACCTTTTCATGCTTTCAATTTCCCCTTCCCTTGTTCTATTTTCCCGCTTCTTTACACCCTTTCTTTCCCCCCTTCTATACTTTGAATTTTTCCTATTTTCTTTTATCCCTTCTTTTTCCCTTTGTTGGTTACTATACTTAGCCATTTTCAAGTTCGTGGACCTTCAGATTCATGGACTATCGCACTTACATTTCCGTTCACTCACTTATACATAAGTCCACCTCAACACTTGGATTTTTCTTCAATTCACGAGTATGTGGGGTTCAAATATTTGCCTTTCATTTCCACAGCCTTCACATTGCACTTCAACTTCCGCATTCTACATTTCAACCATCACTTAACTTTTATTTTCTTCGTGGATCTCAGGTTCCTATTTGTTTCATTCTATTGACATTCGCGAGTCCAACCGACCACCTTCTATACTTAGTTTATTTTGATAGCTCATCCAACCAGGGGTTCGTGAGTTCACAGAAATTTCATATTGATCTCCTCTCATCCATGCCCCCACCATTACTTTGCTTTTCCCAATGTGAAATAAGTGTTATTTAAATGCTAACAATTGTTTTGCAGACTTCGAAAACGTCGTTATTTAATGGTGAAGGGCTCAAGAAATATTCATTAAATTTTCATTGAATCCTCATTTGTGAAAGGATTAAATTATCATTATCTCTCAAAAAGGCTCATTTGTAACTATCATTCAGCCAAAGAAATAGTTCTATCAACTTAATGGAAACATCAGCTCAAAAACAGTTCTGTGGTGATACTTTGAATATTTTTGGCCGTGAAGATTAGAATTTCCAGTGGCCGAGAGCATATTGGTATTATTCCTCCTGTCTTGTTGCTTAGAGAAATGAGAACGTGATTTGGACATCCGAGATTACTCTTGCTAATTGTGCTCCAGAGGTTTTCGACTATAAAGAAATTGTTGCATGGTGTGTTGACAAATATGTAGCGAATCAAATGGCTATACAACTCCAGGGACATTCTCCAATTTCTTTGTTTCCTCAAGTCTTCCATAAAATTTTAAAGCTGCCAGAGCCCACTCTCACCTTCAAAGGTGAAGATTCCTGAGATTTTTTAAAGAAACATAATAATGGGCTCGACCTCTTACTAGACTACTTGGAGAATCTTGCATCTATACCAGTAGACATAACCAGAATTCAGGTTGATTCCTTGAAAAACCCTTATCAAGAAATCGCATGGTTATTCACCAGAATAACAGGTCAGGAGAATATTTCTACCATATCTCGAATGATTTTATATATTTTGTATTTTACAGTCCAAGAGAAAGCTATTTTTTATTGGGGTAAGATCATTTCCATCGAAATTGCTTCCCAATTATCACATTACAAAAAGGATAAGAAATTTTTTATTGATTCATATTTGATATTTGATATCACACATTGTTACCAATTTCCAAATGTAACTATCAGCAAGAGGGTAAAATGTGAAGTGGACCCTGATACCTTTTGGTATCAGGTGTTATGGAGGCACAAAACCCCTTTAATTTTCTATGAAGCTTATAATGACTTTGTTTCAATATTCAAGAAACTTCTATTCAGTGAAAACACTTCTAGGATATGTATTGAAGTTGACAAATTTCTTGAGATGAAAGGAACGATAGAAAAATGGAAAATCATAGCATTATAGGAATATTTTGTTCAAAAGAAAATCCCTCCTTTATTCCATATTATGTCCCCAATAAATCATTCATCACAGAGGTAGCAAGGCAATACAATTTATGGTTGCACTTTTTCCATGAAAAGAGAAAAAAACAATTCATTCCTTTGCCCTTGAAGATTGGAGAATTTGCATTGAGGAATATGAATAAAATTGATAAATTTGCAGGTCGTTTGAACAATGTGAGTTTGAAATATGCCAAGAAGATAAAAGGTTTTGACCCAAACAAAATATTTGTTGAATATATGCAATCAGTGGGGTTTAGTTATTCTTTCATTCAAACTGTTTTCAATGAAGAAGAAGAAGTCAGTAGCTGGAACACTCCTGCACATGATACTGCTGATTTGGAAACACTACTCAACAACAATGACCTTTACAAACAAAAAGGAAAAAACACCGGTGAAAAGAGTGCTCAATCTCCATTTGTCACTCTGAAAAATACTACATCTAGGACCAATGCTCTAGGGGCCCACCCAGTTAAGAAAGATGTCAACAATATCTCTAGTGGAGGGGGAGATAAGAACCCTCCCTCTAAAAATAATTGAAAGTTCCCACAAACTTCCTTTAAGAAAGAAAAGAAAAACTTCATTGTAGGAGGAGGAGAACAATATTTTAGAAAATGATATTCAGAGTTTCTCTTTGGAAGATATGGAATTGGAGGCATACATTGAAAAGATATTTCCTGGAATAGAAAAACAGGAGCATGTTGTTCAACAAAATTATGCATTGGACGCTGTCGGAAATGAAATTTTTAGTGAAGAAGAATCCCTTATTATTCAAAGCGTTGTTTTTTTATAGAGATTCTAAAAAGATAATTTTGGAAAGAAACAATCAGAGAAATAAGAAAGGAAATTCTCGCCCAAAGGTTGCCTCAAGTATATTCGACCATCCCAAATTTCCAAAATTCATAAGGTAACCAGGATGCACTTGATGATTTTATTGATGGTTTGGAAGCTCAGAATTCTAGGTTGAAGGAAAATATCAAAGAATTGGAAACTGCCTTGATGCCTCTTCCCATTTTGTCTAGCCCTTTAAAAATGATAAAGCCAACCACGTCAGGTACCAAATTCAAAGGATCATCAAGTTTGCTTATGGTTGTTCGAAATTATGTCGAGAGAAATATTAAAAAGAGAATGTCACTCGTAATGGAGGCCTAGGAAGTCTCTAAAAATAATGTTTCTTTTGGTTCGAGAGCGCATGTGTTCCATGAATATCTTCAAGATGATCTTAAAAATGAAGAATGGTTTTATACAAATGATGTTTTACCATTTGGGATAAAAGTTTCATATATCACAGAGGTAAAGAGGATGATCCAGATTTTATGAGAAGAACGAAATGACTACAAATTATTAACAGATGCTTAACACAAAATAACAGAGGTACAGTAAAATCGGTTTTCTATTCAATAAGGAAAAAAGTTGAAACCGTAAAATGCAATGGAAAACAAGCTTACTGGAATGGTGGTGGCTTATCTTTGAGAAGAGATGTGATGGTTGCGCTAATTCGCAAGAATATGGTTGCAATGAGGCTCTGAAGGCCTTTTTACAATAAACAAGAATGCCAAAAACCCTAGACATCCAAAAACCTAACCCTAGGAGATGAAGCGCCAAAAGTCATGTGGGCCCTGTTTGGGTAAGTCAGTACATCAACTTCATGGGGTCGTAACTTTTGCATACGATCTCTGTTTGACGTGCTCAATACCTCATTAGAAATATATATCCGAGGACTACAACTTTTGTGTGACCAACATCAAAGGAACTTCCATCTTGCTCCTCGTTTTCCCAAAAAAAATCGTTTAGGGCCTCAAAACTGCTCCGGAAGTTTCAGGACCCGAAAAACTGCTAAAAATAGTAAATTACCAAAATTGCCAGAAAACTGTTTTGAGCCAGTTGGAAAAGGTGGGTGGCCACCGATATCCACCTGGATCAATCCTCCTTCCTTAGGAATAAATGGTCTCCATTGCGTTGAGTTCCCCCATCAGATGAGGAAATTTCTGTTGAATTTGACCCTGGGTAAGCCACTTGCCTTGGTGCAGGAGTTGCCCTGCTTTGACGACTCAATAAAGCTGGATCCTTTGTTGTCAAGTGCCCTTGATCTGTGTGTCCATGATTTGATCATTGGATGCCTGTTGTATGCAGTTGGGGTTGAGCTATGTTGGTGTCAATTGTTCTGCTACTTCTGAGGTGTCCAATAATGGTGGGAAATAAGGGCAAAGGAGATCCACGTTGAATACTGGGTGCAGGCCAAGGAAAGGAGGAATGTTGAGCTCAAAAGAATTATCCCCCATGGCCTTGGTGGTGGTGTACTACCCATAAAGGAGTGGGTGAAGCTTCCGATGGGGTCTTGTAAGGCGTTCTTTTTGCAAGTTCAACCAAACTTTGTCGCCCACCTGAAACTTATGTGGAACCCAATGTTGATCATGGCCCTGCTTGTACTTGTCATTCTCTAACAAAGAGCGACGATAGACTGGCCCATTGGGAAATGGTGCGTCGGGGGTCAGATTGATGGGGTGCTTGACCTGGCAGTGAAGAGGTACCCCAATAGTTGAGGAGAAGATATCCGAGCATTCTTCCACGACCTTATCTACTTGCTTATGTTGTGTGGAGAAGTCGGTCGCAGAGACCCTGGATGTGGTTGTGATATTTCTCTCATTCAGAGAGTGAATCACAAATAAGGCAAACTTCCCCATCTGAGAGATGACCTTCCTACATTTCTTAGCAGAGATCAAGGAAATAGCACTAGGTGGGACTGTCTCGGGTATCCTGTACAATTTCCTATTCAAATTAATAATAACACTATGAGTCCTAGACTCATATACAACATGACGTTTCCATAAATAAGGTTGGCCCAAAATAACATCACAAACTTCGAGAGGAGAAGGGCTTGATATCGTATGACAATCGACACTGTTGGCTGGCGCGGAGATCGCTTCCTTGGTGGAGCCATCCAATGGTGTAGGGTTGTGGGTGCGGCGTTGTCAGTAGGGCCAGCCGCTTGATGACCTCTGTTGAGATGGGGTTATTCTGGCTACCTCTATCAATGATGAAGTGCAGCAGGGTGCCTTTTACCCACATCTATGAATGGAAGAGGCACTCTCCTTCTTTTAGTTCGCCTGGTTCACTGGGATGGAGTTTGGTGGTAGCAATGGTGGCCCTAGGTTCTGCGTCAATGATCCGTCTTCCCCTTTCTAGTTATGACTCACAGTCATAACCCACATCTGATTCAGAGGCTTTCACTTCGGCCACTAATGACTTCTTTGAGCGGCAGTCAGCAGTGTTATGCCAAGGGCTCTTATGGAAGTCACACCACTTCTCTGTATCTTTCTTTGTCTTTCCAGTCTCCTTCTTTGCTTGTGGCTTGGACTGGTTGTCTTGATAATTTCCATCTTTTCTCTATCCTTTGTTCTATGGGTTGAGGCTTCCCTTTCCTGGCTTTTGTTGTGAGGGGTTCCGAGGCCCAAATTGCCGCATCTTTTGTTTGAGCTTCTGCTCGATTTTGACGACATATCGATAGGTCGCACCCAAGGATGAGATGTCCAGAAATTCCATTTTGGTTTGGATGTATCTATGCAAAGCACCGCGATACTTTAGGACCAGATGTCACTCTGAATCTTTGATAACCAGCTTGGTGCGCAGGTTATGGAAGATATTTGTGAAATCTAGCATTGCTTGGTCTCTTTCTTGTCGCAGTGTGGTCCATTTGGTATACAAGTTGTCATAACTTCCTATAGGGTATTATTGTTCCTTACTAGCATCCCTAAAGGATTCCTAGGTGGCCATGAATATAAATAATGAGGGTTCCTCTATTTCCTTTTTCTCACAGAAAGTTTCCCACCAATATTTGACATGGGGAATGGCTTTGAGGAGTGAAAAAGTAATATTTTCTCTATTCGAAAAGTTATGGATAGAAAAATACCCTTCTAGTAGATTCAACCACGTGTCTACAACAACTGCGTCTATATGACATTCAAATATAGGAATATCGAAGTTTATTTGTACCTTGAAGGGGGTGGTGCCTCCACTCGAAGAAGATGTGTCGCCTGTTGGTAGCCGTCGCAGGATTTGCATGAAACTATCCATTATCTCGTTCCTCTATTGCGTGAGGGATTCCTCTAGTAACATTTTTAAAGGATCTCATGTCCCGTCATCTTTCTTTTCTCCTACCATGAGAGGTCGCTTGGGCATGCGAGAGCTTTTGTCCTCAAGAGAAACAAGATCGAGACCTAACTCTTTGTACTCTGACCTCGTTGGGGACATGCATTAAGACGACAAGGAGAAAACCCCTCTAATACCACTATCCATATTTTATGAGTAGAACGAAATGACTACAGATTATTAACAGGTGCTTAACACAAAATAACAAAGATACAATAAAACTGGTTTTCTATTCAATAAGGAAATAAGTTGAAACCGTAAAATGCAGCAGAAAACAAGCTTGCTAGAATGGTGGCGGCTTATCTCTGAGAAGAGATGTGACGACTATGCTCTTTCACAAGAAGATGGTTACAATGAGGCTCTGAAGGCCCTTTTACAATAAACAAGAATGTCAAAAACTCTAGACATCCAAAAAACTAACCCTAGGAGATGAAGCGCCAAAAGTCATGTGGGCCACATTTGGGTAAGTCAGTACATCAACTTCTCGGGGTCATAACTTTTGCTTACGATCTCCATTTGACGCGCTCAATACCTCATTAGAAATATCTATCCGAGGACTACAAATTTTGTTTGACCAACATCAAAGGAACTTTCATGTTGCTCCCCATTTTCCCCAAAGACATCGTTTAGGGCCTCAAAACGGCTATGGAAGTTTCAGGACTCGAAAAACTGCTAAAATAGTAAATTACCAAAATTGCCAGAAAATTGTTTTGAACCAGTTGGAAAAGGTGGGTGGCCACCGATATCTACCTGGATCAGAGGAGAGAAGAATATTTTCCTGTGCTCAATCGGATTAAATAGTTGAATGCTTGTTGGATAGAAAAAATAAAAAATTTAAGAGATATTGTTCAAACTTGCAGTGAATTCATAACAAAGAGAGAAGAATTATTCAAAAGGATTGCGTGCCTGTTGCTGAGCACAAGGTGAACGTGTGAAAACCAAAAGTGTTGGGTGCATCGTCACGAGAACATAAATGAATATGATGTATTATCCTCCTTTGAGCAGCAAAGTTGACGAGAAACTCCAGATGACTCTCCTGTGTGATGCAGTGAGAAAGAATATATGTTGAGTGGATGTGCATGTGGATGAGCATAGGTGACGTGTGAAGAACTGGTTCTTCTATGGAATGCAGTGAGCCAGAGATATGGACATCCTTATGGATGTGCCCCTAGTGGGTGTATCATATCCCTTTCTATATTCTTCAAGAGTCAGACCTGCATGTAACCCTAATTGTAATGTAAAGGGTACAGGCCGACCCCACCTTAATGTGATTAGTAATAAATGTAAAAGATAATTAATTTGGTTAATATTAATTATAATGTGACTTAGAGAGGTCAGCCCTATTGTGCCAATAGACACTTTTGTTGATAGGAAAAGTCTAATATAAGTAAAGGAAGATTCCCCATTGTGGAACCATATCATTCACACAAGTTTGGAAATTTCAGCAAGTACATCTTCTTGGGAAAAGTGTGCACCTCTCTTGGGTGCTAGTCTTCTAGGGTTTGAGCACCCTATTGTGTGCTAAGTCTTATTGGTGGTGAAGGTCTCTCTCTTGAAGAATATAGCAAAGGATTTGGCTGGTTTTTCTTCCCTTGTTGAGAAGGGTTTCCTAGGATACTTCTTGTGTTCTTGTTCATGGTGTTTCTTCTTGTGATCTTGGTTGCTGCAACATTCTTGTTTATGGTTAAGACAAATGCAAAATTTAAATGAAATACATGCTTAACCTAGATTATTGAAAAATCAACAGACGAGACAATTGACGCTAAAAGACATGTCGATATGTTCTTAGACGTTTGTGACTTTCATCTTGTGGAATACAATGATGTAATGGTAAGTTTGTTTCCCCAAACCTTATCGAGCCAAGCCTATGAATGGTATAAAACGTTTCCCACCAAATCAATTGGTTCATTTGATGACCTCGAAAACATCTTCTTGACTATGTTTTCTCCCCCAGTCGCATACCATACTCTTATTACTAATTTTACTTAGATTTGTTTAGGGAAGAATGAGAGAATATGAGATTTCAATCTCAGATTCAATAAAATTATGAACAAGATCCTTGAAGATAAAAGGCCAAATGACCCAGTGATACTTGGTTTTTATAAAAATGTCCTTCCACCAAATGTAAAATTTTCTATAAGAGCATCCCAAATGGATACCCTAGAGGAATAAATGACTAAGGCCACAGAAATGGAAGAAATCGTGATTGAAATGGGTGTTGACCCTGATATCATCCTCAGAAAAGTAAAAAGGTAGATGGGTAGTCTGAATATTGATGATCAAGGAGCCTCTAGTTCGAGAAGAAATGGAGAGAAAAAGTCACGACCAAGTCAAAATCAGGCCACTAGTGGAGGGTTTTTCAAGGGAACCATACCAAATGTAAAGATAGATCCTGTTGCAGCCCAAAAAACTAAGCAAAGGATTGAGATTGCACAAATGAATAGAAAAATCACGCAAATGCAAAATGAAATAACTAGATTGAGAAGGAATGATAATTATGTACCCAATTCGAGGATGTCGGTCCAAGAACAAAGAATAAATCATCCTCAAGATCAGAGAGTGAGGTTTGAAAACGTTGATAATCAACAAATACAAAGGGTCCCCAGACAACCAGTTCTAAATGCAACAGTTCTAGATGAACCATATAATGAACAGATAGTTGAACAAGAAAATGATTATTTACCAGAGGAAATTTTTGAACCTGTACAGACGAATGGATGTGAGACGTCCATGTATATATTTGAAGAAGGCGACGTTGATCCTGACTCACAAGAGAATGTTTCCCCAACACAAGAATTTATAAATAAGTCCAAAAGTAAATATGATTTTTAAAAAGACAAAGAGAAAGTCAATGAAAAGGAGAATGAGAAAGAGACAAATCAAAACGTGATGAGTAACACTAAAGGTAAAAAGAAACACTAAATATCAAGACTCCCCAAATGAAATATAATGTTGATGATGATCTGAGTAAGCTGAGAAATACTCTGTCTTTCATAGAAGTGGTGAAGATTCCCCAACAAAGGGAAAATATTTTGAAATTGTTGGAGGAACCAGCTGGAAGAATAGAAGTTGTTGTCGCAAGCCCAAAGCAAAGTCAAAACACATCAGCAATCAAATTGAGAGGCAAACTCCCACCCTTCTATATTTCAATTGAGAACCATGATGTTGCACTCCATAACTATATAATTGATACTGATGCGACAAATAATATCATGACATTGGCAGTAATGGAGGAACTGGGTATGAGTTGCACCAGATATTATGAAACAGGCGAAATAATTTATGCGATTGATTCTAGGCAGGTGCCAACTTATGGAGAAATTAAATATTTTTATGCCTAGATTACTGTTGCTCCTCATATTATTACAGTTTCCAATATTGTGGTTATCGTTCTTCCTCCTGCATATGGAGTTGTCCTTAGAAGAGACTGGTTGTATATGATCAGAGGCTATATAATGAATGATGGAAGTTGCATGATGTTGTCGGATAAAGACAAATCAATGATCAGGGTTCCCTGTGAACCTAGGAGACCGTTCTGTTTCAAAAAGAAGGATAATGAACTAATGGAAGATTATATAGACGCCGATATAAAAAATTATTCTATCCTGGAAATGGAACAAGTTGAGGACATAGAAAATAAAGATAATCATTTTGCGGGATACTGGAGGATGTCATTTGATGGAGCTTGTTCAAGCTTGATAAGCGGAGTTGTAATTGTCCTTAAAATCCCCAAAACAATTGTGCACCCACATGCTATCATACTTGAATTTCCATGCACAAATAATGAGGCGAAATATGAGGCTTTGATTCAAGGAATGATCCTTGCACAAGAAATGGACATAGAACATTTGATTGTGACTGGCGACTATGAGTTGGTAATAAATCAAGTTACTCGAAAATATAAGATTAAGAAGGAAAGACTTAAATTATATTTCAAAAGAGTGAGTGAAATGATGGAATTATTTTGTTTTTTTAATATTTATTTCATTCCAAGGGACAAAAATAAAAAAGAAGATTTAGTAGCATTGGCGGCTTCATTGTCAAACCCAGATGATGTCCAGAGTGAAATATCATTTCAGGTAAAAAGAGAATTTCGACCTTCTGTACCTGATAATCAAGAATATTTGCAAGTAGTTGAGAACAATGAAGATATAGAATTTTTTTTGGTAAATGATAATGAAGATGAGGATGATGACATTAATGTTGTTCCAAAGAATTGTGTTCATTCTGAATCTCTTTTCACAAGAGATGATGATGCTACAAATATTTTGAAATAAGTATCGGTCTAAAAAGTTCAAGAAACGAGAAAAGTCAATATTGGGACTGATAATTCCTCAAAGTATATTAACTTGGGAATTGATTGCACAACTGATGAAGTTGATCAATATGTTGCGCTCTTTAGGGAATATCTAGATTTTTTTGCATGGAGTTATGATGATTTAAATGCATATGATAAAAAAATATTTCAACATATCATCCCGTTAAGAGAAGGAGAAAATCCTATCAAGCAAAAGATAAGGATGATGAACCACAAGTTGAAACCACTGGTAAAGGTTGAGTTGGAAAAGTTGAAGAAAGCTAGAATAATATATCCCATCAGGCATTCTGACTGGATTTCAAATACCATGATTGTGAGAAAGAAGACTGGGCAAATTTGGATGTGTGTGGATTTCATGGATCTTAATAAATCAAGCGTGAAGGATAATTATCCTTTGCCCAACATGGAATTTCTCCTCCAAAAATTCACTGGATCAGCTTGGATGTCCATATTAGATGGTTTTTCTGGGTATAATCAAGTCTTGGTTGCAGAGGAAGACAAAGAGAAGAAAACATTCATAACGCCTTGGGGGACATATGCATATGCTTTGTTATCCCCATTTTGTGGATAACTAAGGAGATTATATCTCGAGGCCCTCAGGTTGTAGATATGGAGTGTCGAGAGACCAAATGACTGGTAGTATCCCTTTTTGCACAGCTAGAGACCCGCATCACCACCACAGTGACCCAACACTTGGTCATCATCCACACTAGCTTGCCACCACAGGTCACTTGGGTCTTGCTCCATGTGATACAAGTCAATTATGATGGTGGGTATCATTTTAATATGTGAGGCATTCTAGCTTGTGTATCATAAGTTATTTTTTATTATGAGACATTTGCTTTGGAAACTATGCATTTTACCTTGTTTAAATGTTGGTGGTTGGCTTGGGGGACTCAAGTAGATGGTCACCCTTAGGGTGGGGTGTTTTTGGGAGCTAACTTTGATGAGTCATTGTGCCACTCCCGACCATACTTACCACTTTCCATCATTATTTCCCCTCATGCCATCATCTCTTGGGATTTTGGGGTAGATTGACCCTAGAAGGGACCATTCATCATTTCATGAGAAGAAGGGGTTGAAGGCCCAGAGGGGAGTTAGCTGGAAAAAGATAAAATCCTAATGAAAGAACCTTCCAGATGATTTTCCCAGGGGATCCCGAGATAGCAATGAAAAGATTCTCCGCAAGAAAATAAGGACCCCTGTGAAAAGAATAAATAAAGACTCTTAAAGGATCAGTTGAGGATAGGGGGTCTCATCATGAGCCAGCCTATCATGTCCATGGGTATCTAACGGTATGACATTACCATTTATAGCCATCACACCAGGGTAATGGATCTTAGTTGCATGACTGAGGGAAAGGGGGTCTCATCACGAGCCAACCTTCTAATCTGCATGAAAGTACTTGTGGGTGACATTGTCGTTACTTGGTCACCATGATAGGGCAGTGGCCTACAACTCACCCTATTCTATATTGAAATAATTTACAAATAAATAAAGATAAAATTCAATTGATGGGCTTGGAAAAAATGCATTATGGATGAAGGTGCAACACACCCTCCATAGAGGCACCCATAAATGAGATGTTATGGACCTTTGCATATCATGAACCCCATTCCCATTGAGTACTTCCTCCATCCATTCTATTTCATTCACATGAATCAGATAGGGTTGTTCCTAGACTCAGGGGCTTTGATCCATTGAAAATAAGTACCATGGCAACCCTCCCACAACCAAACTTGGCAAAACGTCTAGTTTCTTAAGCATGTGTTTATATGATGTAGTCTTAGTATACATGCTATAATGGCTCTTTTATTGAATTTATTTACTCATCATGATGCTTTGAATTGATATCCTTAGAGGGTGTATCCATCTGTCTTGTAGGTACAGGTTGGTGGCCACTTTTGGAAGAGCAAGCCTAGCTTGGGCTTCCATGGGGCAAGTAACCCATCGGATGGATTCCATAGGCCCACATGCCAGATTACAGAGAGATGCCTTCAGAGAACTAGGAGACAGTTGGATAGAGATAGCCCACCCTTTGCATGCCAAATGAATTTCCTAGAAGGGGAAAAAATTCATACCCTAGCGGCTTGACGTCACACTTGGGGGGCATGTGGTGGTTGGTGATGAAAAAAAACATGACACATGGAATTTTGAAGTGGAGAGGCTCCAGATGATTGCCACATGGCCTTTGGAGGCCCTGCCTTACAGCCCAGCGCCAACGAATTTCTCAAATTGCAAAAACGTCCTCCTTCAAGAGATGACATCACCTTTGTTTTAAGGTTTTTTATGTGTAAAATGGTGTTAAATTATTGTAAAGGGGAAATACAAGGGTTGTTATCCCCTTGTCTTGTGTTTTACCCTAATATTATGGACAATTGTGGAAAATTTATGTTTAGGAGGATGATATAAATTTAGATCACCTTATTTCATTTTTACATAAGATATACCTCTCCATTGTGAGAGGTTATTCAACTAAAATTTGTGCTAGCCTTGAGCATTCTCTATCTCTCTCTCTCTTTTCACTTTTCTTGGTTTTTCTAGGCTATTGGTGGAAAAGTGATGCACTACGCTTGGAATCTTTTTCTCTTGCATGTGGATGTTCTAAATCTTGGAGATAAGGGTTTGTTCAATGCTATTTATGAATTTGGTAAGAGAAATATGCATTTATTGTCTTGTTATATTGCTTTAACTTCTATAATTTTTCACTTGTCAAACCCTTGGGAGAAGTATAAGGGCATACACCCTCCCCAATTGAAGAAGATTATTATGCACAAGTTGCCTTGGAGAATTACAAGGGCGTACACCCTCCAAGGTATTCTTGTTTTGGTTTGAAAAACCCTAGGAATTACAAGGGCGTATACCCCTAGGGAATTTGTGAGTCAAATATTTTATCCAAGCTTACATTTTGTGAGGTCTATTTCTTTTCAAGGTGTTTTTTCCAAGAGAAATACAAGGGTGTATACCCTCTTGGCATGACCCTAAGAAGTCTAGTTATACTTGGGAACTACAAGGGTGTACACCCCCAAGGATTTAGCTAAGCTTGTTTATCTATTTTACTCCATTACCCAATATTCTAAGGCACTAATCAATTTCAAGTTGCATTGGAGATACAAAAAAATTGCCTCGACAAACGTGAATTTTCAACCTTTGCAAGCTTTCTCTTTTGGATAGTGATCTTGATGCCTTAGGGAATTTTCCTCCATTAGGGAATCCATTTTCTCCCATCATTTTTCATTTTTGTACTAACTTGTTTCCTACAACCATTAGGCTGTAGAAAATCACTAAACCTAGATTCTAATATCTCACTAACTAACCCCTAACTTGCCTCCATTTTTCAACCCCTGAGTATCCTATCTAAGGCGCACTTTTTGGGCCACCTGTTGATACGAAGTTTAATTTTGTGTCCCTTTAAAACTGAAGCTTTGCTTTTTCCTAGTCATGGAGCCACCCTTAGTCCTAAAAAAGAGTCAAAGTCTTTCGATTTTTCTCATTTCAGGATTCGGCATTTCACAAAGCATGTTTTCCTAATTAACAACTCCAGACTCCCGGTGCCGAAATCCCGAAAAGGATTTATATTAAAGTAATAATAGAAAAGGAAAAAGTAGGTGTTATAAGTCCCGATGCACGTTTCACAAAGTATCCTCTAATCGTGATTAATTAAACTCTTAAACATGATCAAAAATTCGTTAATCTTTCACGATTCAGGTTTCTTTGTATCAAAGTGTTGTCAAAGCGTCAGCCCTTGAACTCCTTGTCCCTGATTTTCTGAAAAGAAGAAGTTAATTACTAATGTTAATTGATTAAAGCATTAATACAAGTAATCAGTGTCTAAACTAATCCCATCGTGATTTCGTGATTCGGGTTTGCTTATGACATACCTCATGGGTACAGGATCCCCAAAATTCCGAAATGTGAAATCGTGAATTTTTTTAACAAAGTTTAAAACGAATTCAAGTTAGTTTAAAATGGGATTAGTAAAGATTAAAACGACTTTTCATGTTTCACATTTCGAGATTTGGTGAAAGCAGTCCTTTCGAAACTTTAGTTTGAAATCGCTGATATACGGTAATATTTGTAACAGACGAATAAAGATATTTTTGGCTTAACTACATATCTTTGGGCATATCTTCCCCATAAAGACATTAAATTTTTACCACCTGTCTCAGTACGTCCGTCGTAATAAGAGTTAAAGGTTAATAGAGGTTTGACTTTTTGAATTTCATTCTTATCGTTTGAATTCATAAGTAAATTTCATTCAGCAAGCTTACACATTTTTCTCTGCGACAGGAATTCGTCCTAAACACAAACATTATGGCACCTAGAAAGGCACCTAAGAAAAGTGAAGAAGAAGATGAAAGTTCAAACCTAGAAGGAGATGTCGTGTCTGATACTACATTGCATGCCATTGATTCCATCAAATCCTGGAGGTAAATTTTTGAAACCCTGGACTACGAAATCAAGAATTATCCCGACGATTCTGAAAACAAACTTCGGGACATAGCAGAGTCCGAACTTCACAAAGTGGCTACGCATCCATGACTCATGACATAAAACGATATGATCAGTTGGGATTTAGAGAGGCCAGAGCTGCTGACAAGCAATAAATTCAATCACTTAAGTTAAGTCTAGATGAGATGAACGAGAAGATGCAGGCTAGCCAAATACAGGTTATTCGTCAAGAAGAATTGGTAAGAAAACTACAGGCTAAATTGAATTCAATAAAAGGCCAGGTTATAGACCTGAAATTTTTTCAAGACCAATCACTAGAAATACATGCGAAGGTAGAATCTGAGCAACAGAAAGTGATTTCCCAAGTAGAGATTATTCAGAATTATTTTTAGGAAGCAAGAAATGCTCTTGATAATATTATTTTTAAAGAAAAAGAAGCTAAAGAAGCAAGGGCCACTTTCAAAAAGGCAATTGTATGTTCTGAAAATGAAGAAGTATCGAAAATTCCAAATATTTTTGTCACGGAGCAGATTAGAGGCGATATCATGCTCAAAGTATGGGAAAACAACATAGCAGAATATAAGAAAATAGTCAAAGAAATAAAAGACGATTGTGAAAGAATCTTTGATTTATTGGACAAAGAATAATTAGGCATTGGAAGAGACAATTTCACTGGGAAATTAGGACAGATAAACATTGTAAGACACCAGTTGAATTTCAAAGAGGGTTTGAACGAATTTCAAATGGAAATTTCACAATTAAAGGAAATGGATGTTACCCAAATAGACAAGTGGCTAGTTAAGCCAAACTTAAAATTGCAATAAATTAAATTTATTGGTAAGGGGATTGAATATCGGCTTCCAGAAACTCAGAGAAAATTCTATCTATTTGAAGCAAAGGATCTTCCAGAGCCTCCCAGAAATTTTGTACATTTTCTTGAAAAATGTATTGAATGTATCAGGTCAAAAGAAGAAGATACTTCAATAAAACAATGAAGTATCATTTTGAAAACTTATATTATCAAGATGATGGGAAAATAAATGATAATCATGCAAATGGTTGGGGTTTTCAATTCTTGTAACTATTTGCCCCTAGGAGTTAGGAGATCACCAACCAACAATCATCAGGGATCTAGTATAAATATAATTTCAGGATACTGATCTCTGGTTTTTTCTGGGTGCATTGTAAAGAAGAATTTGAAGATATTTTTGAATTAATACGAATACAGATTGAAGATTCCAAATCTGGTCAAGTTTGAGTTATGTGTTTCTTCGTTGTTTCATATTTTTCATGTATCTTTTTTATGAATGCTTAACTATAGCTTAGTACAACCTCTACTGTGGTAGCTAATTATTATTGCAATTTAATCGTTTACAACCTTTCCTCTGTATCGGCTATCAACAGATACAAGACCTATAAATGTTTTGGATTTCAATATCATATGCTTCATTAAGAGTTTTTTCCTGATTATTTTCTTCTCCTGTCAACAAAGTGAGATTCCTCTTTAATCAATGCCTCACCCTGTTCGACAGCTTTATTTTTTCTCTTCGTTTCATGCATATCCCCTTTTCAAATTTTAACTCAGATACCAGAAACGACCTTTAGTTTCGTTATGCTATTAATTCAAGTTTTTTTGGAGTTCTTTTTACATGTTTTGAAGCAGAAATAGTGAACCCTTCAAAGAAAATACAAGAGTTTATTCTTCCAATCTTTATCCCTCATGACTGTCCCAGTTACAAGACACCCTAATATCGAACTTGGACTATGAGATCAAATAAGAATTGCTTTGAATTTATTTAATACCATCCTACAGACAACAAATAACCAGTTCGAGTTAGAACGTTCATGGGCAGTTATTGAAAGAGACATTAGCATCCAGGAAAACTGGGAAGCTAGACAGAGACTGTTAAGGAATCAACAATAGCTCTTTTCATATAACCTACCTTTTTATCCTTATCCCTCTCTATCTTTTTGGATTCCTTGACGGTGTACTTTAGAGCCTTAAAGTACAAACTCAGGAACAACATCTTTTTGGCACCGTTGCTGGGGATCGAAGAAACGAAGCTTTTCCCTAGGAAATGACATTGACACTTTCTATCTTTGATAGTGAACAAAGATCGAAAAACTTATAAGGATACCTTTATCTTTCACTTGGCGACTCCACGATAAATAAATTGACTTTTAACCGAAAGAATACCAGAAGAAACCCAGACGATAAACAAACTTTGCCTGTTCCATATCTGGAAAAAAATTTTAAATCAAGAAGATATCTTAAACAATCTATATCATCGAAAAATAGGTTTTATCAACCTAAAATTACAGAGTCAAACACTAGGGATCTTTTTGAAGGATCGAATACCCCACCGTATTACGGGGAATTACCTACCAATACGATTACAACCTTTGATCCTGGTTTGGTCTTGCCTGATTTTAAAACTGAGAGTTTCCCAACCGTTTCTTTCACCAATAGAGGTAAAATATTCGCGTCACTTCCCGCTTCAATTGACACTTATTCACTTCGCGAAGTTCATTTTCCTATCTCTCAGAACTCCTACGATCACCCTATTCTTCTTGACACAACTCATGTTGATTCTCCTTTATATTCACCCTGTGAGTCTGAAGAAATTAGTCCACTTTTCTCTAGTTCCCCTTCCTCAAGTGTCCTGTCTCTCGATAACAAGTTTCCTGAAACCCTTCCTCATAATTTCCAATCAACAACCTCTAAATCACCAATGGTTGCGATCGGAGGAGGTGTTGCTAGAGGTGGGGCTGGAGGAGGAGGAGCAGGTGGCTAAGTACCACCCCCTAGAATATTTGCAAAGGTGGTTTCTAGATATGCCCCTTTGGTCCTCCCAGTCCCCCTACATGACTTACCTGAAAACTACATGAAGAATCTTCTGAAATTCACAGGAGAGGGTGATTTGACTACAGCCGAACACATCAATTTATTTGACCAATTTGTCGATATCCTTGGACTCGAACATGAAGATGTCTATTCGAGACTCTTGGTTCAAACTTTTGAAGGATAGGTAAGAACCTGGTTCTGAGGCCTAGCAGCAGGATCTATACCGTCTTATGAGGAACTTGAAAATGCTTTTATTAGACGGTGGGGGGAAAGGAAAGACCATATTTATTATCTAACTGAATTTGGGGCTCTAAGAAAGAAAAAATTTGAATCAGTCCTCGAGTTCACTCAGAGGTTCAATAAATTGTATAATAAAATCCCAGCCGAGGTCAAACCCTCTCAACCTGTAGCGAAAGTAACCTTCGTTTGGGCTTTCGACTCTAATTTTTCCTTGTTATTGAGGGAGAGGAGATCGGTAGACCTCACCAAGATGCAAGATGATTCCTTAGAGATTGAGTCAAACATGATGGCATCAGGAAAGTTGAAAACCAAATTTGATACTGGAAACAAAGAAACCAGAAGATATAGAGATCAAGGGGGACTATCCGGATCAGGAAGATCTTCGGAAGACAAAATAATGACATGGCGAGAATAATCAAAGAGCTCTCAAATAAGATCTCAAGAATGGAGCTAGATCAAGTGAAGAATGAGCACTTTCCCAGAAACGATTTCAAAATGAATCCTAACCCTCAAAATCCACCAAGACAGATTAAGAATGAAGATCAAAAAATTCAAGCCCCCTTTAAAAGAGAAAACTTTATAGGAGGAGAAGATGTGGACGATTTTGAGGAATTAGAAGAAGACATTAATAATATTGGCGATGACTACCTACAACCTTTTTTAACGAGGCAAGATTATGAAAAATATGCAACCACGAAAGATAGATCCCAAAATAACAAAAACAGTGGTATTTTTCCGAGGGGTGAAACAGACGAATCAATTTCAAAAAACATTGAGAAACAAACTATAAAAACTAGAACCGCTGACACATGACCTACCAAGACAAAGCCAGCGGAGACATCAGTCGCGAAAGCGCAGAAAAAATAAGTCCCTGTAATTGAAACTAAAACCTCACAACAAAGGAAAAATGAAAAGAAGGGGTTAGAAACCCAAACCATAGAGATCGACAAAACCATAGGAAGTGTTAATATAGAAAATGAAATAAATAAAATCAAAATCTCTATACATCTTGTCGAACTGGAAAAAAATCCAATTTACAAGAAACAAATCGCCAAATTAATCAGTTTTTTAGAAAATGAAAGTCAGGTCGATGTTATAAATTTAGAAGATGACAAGCCTAACATGATTTTCGGCCCACATTTCGACGGTGCTATAGACACCGTCGCCCCTTTCTATATCACTCTAACTATGCACGATCAGTTACTCCATAATTTCATGTTAGATTATGGAGCCTCCCACAATGTAATGCCTAAAGCCATTATGGAGAGACTCGGTCTTGAAATTACTAGACCTTATGGAGATTTATATTCTTTCGGTTCAAGAAAGGTTAAGTGTATAGGCATGATAAAGCATTTAGTCGTAAATCTTGCACAGATACATGCAAAATGCGTTTTAATGGATGTGGTCATCGTTGATATACCCCAGAAGTACAGTATGCTCTTATCCAGGTCTTGGGGCGCTAAACTTGGAGGATCCCTCCAACTCGACATGACGTATGCCACGATCTTGGTCTTTGGAGGACAATTCACACGTTTGTACAGAGAAACCAGGTTAGCATTCACGGTAAGTGACCCACATAACCAAAACAACTACTCTGTTTATATTGTTGATCAAGATTTAGGCAATTGTATTTTATCTATCGATGATGATATTGATGTATGTATAGAAGAAAGTTGTACATAAAATAAAAAAGAAAAAGAGAAAGTAAAACAGTATGTATATAGCACTGGTGTTTGGAAGATGTTTTTTGGTGGTGCCTCGTCTTATTTTGGGGGCAGAGCTAGGGTGTTTTTTGTGGCCCCTGATGACAAATTCGTTATCCCTTTCTCTTATAGATTACAGTGGAATACCGACCACACTAACAATGTATGTGAGTATGAAGCCCTAGTATTAGGATTGGAAGATGCCAGGAGAATGAAAATTAAAAACTTGGAAGTCTTTGGCAATGCAAAGCTAATCATGAAACTGGTAAATCATCAATATCAGTCCAAACATCCTAGGTTAAGATGTTATCAGAACTGTGATTGGGATCTGATCAAACAATTTTTCTCCTCTGTTAATGTTCATTATATTCCAAGAGTAGAAAATCAACACGCTGATGCATTAGCCAAAGCAGCTTCAACATTCACACCTCCCACTTCTTTCAAATTAAAATACCATATATTAATGAGATATAGGCCTTCCATTCTGAATAACATACAACATTGGCAGGTTTTTGAGGACGATGAACAACTCTAGAAAATTTTAGAGACAGTGGATGACTTTGTCAAAACGCATGCCTAGATTGACCCTATTTGGATCATGCAGGAAGGCGAAGATCCCCAAAAGTTCCAAGATAAAATCGCTAACCATCGGATGCTTGTTTTAAAAAATAATTAGATACCTAAGGGTGTGATCCCCTTAGAAAGGCTATTCAACCCTGATGACATCCCTTTGAAGTCTACCTTACAACCTCAGCCGGAGGAGGTCGAGGATTGTGATATAGGTACCAAAGAAAATCCTAGGTTGGTGAAATTATCCAAATATCTGTCTCCGAAAATCAAAAGTAAGTATGATGAGTTTCTTAGACAATATAAAGAGGTTTTTGCTTGGTCTTATGACGAATTGAAAACTTATGACACTACTATAATGGAACATAAAATTCCTTTGAAACCAGGCGTAAAACCTTTCAAGCAAAAACTCAGACAGATTAACCCTATCCTACTCCCAGTAATATAAAAAGAAGTCAAAAAACTCCTGGACGCTAAAATCATTGTTCAACTGAGATACTCTGAGTGGGTAGCCAATTTACTCCCAGTGAGAAAGAAAAACGGTGAGATTAGACTGTGTGTAGATTTTAGAAACCTGAATTGATCATCACTTAAAGACAATTACCCATTACCTAAGATGGATCATGTTTTAGAAAAATTAGTTGGAGCTAACAGAATGTCCATGATTGATGGTTTTTCAGGTTACAATCAGATTGTTGTACACCAAGATGACAGAGAAAAAACTGCGTTCACTACCCCTTGGGGTACTTTTATGTATGACAAAATTCCTTTTGATTTAATGAATGCAGGAGCAACTTTCCAATGAGCCATGGATATCACTTTCATGTGCGAAAGAGATAAATCCGTCGTTATCTATCTAGATGACCTGACTGTTTTCTCTAAATCTGATGCAAAAAATCTAACACACCTCAAACAAACTTTTGATAAATGTCGCAAATTTGGTTTGTCACTTAATCCCAAGAAATCCCATTTCACAATGCAAGAAGGTAAACTCTTGGGTCATATCGTGTCAAGAGATGGAATCAAAATCGATCCCAAAAGGGTCGAGGTGATAGATACCATAAATATTCCTAGAAATGTAAAAGAAATTCAGTCTTTTTTAGGAAAAATAAACTTCTTGAGAAGATTCATCCATAACTTTGTCGAAATTGTTAAATGGATTATAGATATGATTAAAAAGAACAACGAGGTGAAATGGACAAACGAAGCCAAAGCGTCGTTTCAATGAATCAAGAAAGTAATAAGCAAAGCTCTAGTCTTGGCAAGCCCGGATTACACAAAAGAGTTTTTGATTTTCTCTGTTGCCTCTGAACATACAATCGCAGTTGTATTGTTATAGAAAAATGATGAAGGTTTTGAGCTACCTATTGCGTTTTTTAGCAGAAGTATCAGGGACGCTGCACTGAAATATGACATTTTGGAAAAACAATCTTATGCAATGGTAAAATCTCTCAAGGCTTTCAGAACTTACGTATTGCACTCTAAGATCATTGCCTATATGCCGTCAAGTTTTGTTAAAGATATATTGGTGCAGCCAGACAACGATGGAGAAGAGGCAGGTAGCTAGCTAAAATCCAGCAATTCGACCTGGAAGTCAAACCGACTAAAATTATCAAAGGTCAGGGTTTGGCCAAATTGCTAGCCGAATCAAATCTAAAAGCACTTGGGATAAATCAACTACAAGAAAATGAGGTATTTCTATAAATAGATGAGCTTGACGTTGTTGCACCCGCAACTGAGATTCAAGACAAGTTCTCTACTTTAGTCTGGTACCACGATATTGTTTCTTACCTATTGAGCCTTCGATGTCCTAGTGAGTTAACCCCATCTAAAACTAGGACACTGAAGTTACACGCTGTAAAATATTGTATCATAGATGGTAAATTGTATTGGAAAGACCCCTTGGGTTTCCTACTGAGCTGCTTAATCGAGACCAAAACAAAAACGGTTATAGATGAATTCCACGAGGGAGTGTGCGGCGGGCACCATGCTTGGTGGGAAACGGCTTATAAAATCTTAAGAGACAGGTATTACTGGCCTAGATTATTCACCGATGTGAACACTAAAGTCCGAACTTGTACTCCTTGTCAGTTGTTTACAGACAAACAGAAAGTCCCACCTTTAACTTTAGTTCCGGTTAAAATCGAAGCTCCATTTCAACAATGGGGTCTTGATTTCATTGGAGAAATTCACTCACATTCCAACGCACAACACAAGTGGATTCTAACTGCTACAGACTATTTCACTAAATGGTTGGAAGCCATTCCCACAAGAAATGCAATCGACTCAGTAGTAATCAATTTCCTAGAAGAAAATATTTTATCCAGGTTTGGTTGTCCCCGAAAGATAGTCACTGATAATGCCCAAGCATTTAAGTCAATGGGCATGGTAATATTCTACCAAAAATACAACATCATATTAGGACACTCAACATATTACTATCCATAGGGTAATGGTCTAGCTGAATCATCTAATAAAATTCTAATTACTGTGATAAAGAAGGTTTTGATTGAAAATAAGAAAGCATGGCATATCCATTTAAAATATGCTCTATGGGATAATAGGATAAGTACCAAAAGATCAATTGGGATTCCCCCTTTTCAGATGGTATATGGCACCGACGTCATTTTACCAATAAATCTTTCTCTACCCGTGATGAAAATTTGGCAAGATTCAAATGAAGAACCCAACGACATTACCAGGAGGATAAATCAGCTAGTTGAAGTTCAGCAAAATCGGACTGAAGTGAATAAAAGGTTATAGAGATATCAGGATAACATGAAGGCCTTATTCGATCAAAAAGCTAAAGATAGGGATTTCCTCCCTAGTGATCTGGTCCTGAAATGGGAAGCCAGGAGAGAAGACACTGGTAAACATGGAAATTTCGATCCAATCTGGTCCGACCCATATAAGATTTCAGTTTCTGAGGGAAAAAATGCTTTTTTATTAGAAAATCTCGATGGAAACATTCTCAATGCCCTTGTAAATGGGCGGCACCTCAAACACTTCATGTAGTAATGTATTTCTGAACTCTCATTGTACATACCGGTTTGTTTTCACGCTTACTGTATAGTTTCATTTCCTTCGGTAAGTTTTTCCATTTTAATATATATATATATATATATATATATATATATATATATATA
>JASDQU010738189.1:63066-73379 GCA_032191745.1 Picea mariana | reverse complement strand
TTTTTCATTAATATATATATATATATATATATATATATATATATATATATATATATAAATTTATTGATGAGATTTCCTGACAATCAACATGTTGACTTATTCTGCAGAAAAGTTGTTGACCAACCAAGAGACTATAGATGCTAAAAAGGTGACAGGCACAGATAAGTATATTAATTGTCTTCTGATGAAAAAGGTAAGAAATTAACAACCTTTTGGACGGAAAATTAGGAGTTACCAAGGTATGAGATTATGTTCTGAAAATTCAAGCTAAATTGTCCTAAGAGATTTGAATAAATAAATCATTAGTTCGATTGATGCTGATGTTATCACTAGAGTAAAAAAAAACAGTCATGTGTGTAGTATTGCTTCTTAAGTCCTTTACTTTCCCTTTAAGCACGATGAAGCCCGCTTCTCACCTGACCCTGAGTGTTTATCACGATTTCTTTAAGAAAAGAAAGGTTTCACTTTGGTTCTGAAAATTGTCAATCAAACCTTCAAAAATGAGAATAGGTTGAGTTTATAGTTCTTTAACTTTAGTTGAACCAAAAGTATGCCTATGTTAATCCTAACCTTATTAGCTCTCCTAACAGGAATAAACCTATTTCTTTTTCTCAAGGAAATCCCTTAAAATATGTCAATACTTTTGCCTCAAGAGTTTCCCTGAAGCCAATGATGTTTGAGGGAAAGAGAGAAGATTAGTCCAGAGCCATTTAAGTGAGTTGACAGTCCTCTGTTCTTAAAAATCTCAAGCGGATATCTTCCTGAGTATATTACATACTGATCGATTTTCCCACTTCATATTAAAAGAAAATATATATAGACAGATGGTGAAAGGAAATTCAATATTGATTGCCCCCATCTAGTCCAAAGAGATGAAGAAAGGAAATTCATTATATTGATTTCCCTCATCTTAGCATTTAAATGCTAGAAAACAATGAAGTGGTGAAAGGAAATTCGATATGGGAAGTTGGATAACTTCACTGGGGTACTGAATAGGCTCACTGACAGTGAAGCAATATCGTCATATCTGATAAGGTTGTTATACATGAATTACAAGACGCTCTGGTAACTTTTCTTCTCTCAGATGGATCCACATTATAAGTTTTTGGGATCCCCTAATTTGACACCTTAAAATTTACTTTACCTTGATGAAAATGGAAAC
Source organism: Picea mariana (assembly GCA_032191745.1). Lineage (NCBI taxonomy): Eukaryota > Viridiplantae > Streptophyta > Pinopsida > Pinales > Pinaceae > Picea > Picea mariana. The sequence continues at coordinate 72,217 of JASDQU010738189.1, read as the reverse complement.
AGATGAAACTTGGTAGAATGGTTAATTTGGTTTTGATTATCTTATATAGATCTGAGGTTAGTTTCAGAAAAGGAAATCTATTGAGAACCTAACTCGAGAAAATTGGATGTTTTATTTTTGAAGAATTTTCAAAATCAAATGCAGAGATCCTAAAGTCTTGTCTTTTTTTCCCTCCTGGTTTGTTTCATAAAGCTGAATTATTGACCCCATTCACCAAATGAAGGCACTTGGTCTACATGTTCTTCTTGTCCCACAAGGAAACGAGATCCCTAGATAGAGCCTCATGTTGACACGAAGTTTATTGTTTTACCCTTTAAACTTGAAGCGTCACTTTTTCCTAGTCTTGGAGCTGCCCTTAATCTTAAAAAGAGTAAAAAATATTTCGATCTTTTGCATTTCGGGATTCGGCGTTTCACAAGGCATGTTTTCCTAATTAACAACTCCAGATTTCCCGGTGCTAAAATCCCGAAATGGTCTTATATTAAAGTAATAAATAAAATAAAATAAAAAAGGGGAAAAGTAGGTGCTATAAATCCGGATGCGCATTTCACAAAGAATCCTCTAATTGTGATTAATTAAACTCTTAAACACGATCAACAACTTAATCTCTTGTGTTTCGGGTTTCTTTGTATCAAAGCGTTGTCAAAGCACTATCCCTTGAACTCCCGGTTCCCGATTTTCTGAAAGGAAGAAGTTAATTACTAATCTTAAATGATTAAAGCATTGATATAAGTAATCAACGTCTAAACTAATCCCATCGCGATTTTGCGATTCGGGGTTTGCTTATGACACGCCTCATGGGTACATGATCCCCGAAAGGCCAAAATGCGAAATCACAATTTTTTTTTAATAAATTTAAGACGAGTTAAAGTTAATTTAAAATGGGATTAGTAAGGCTTAAAACAACTTTTCCCATTTTACATTTCAGGATTTAGTGAAAGCAATCCTTTTAAAGCTCTAGTTTGAAATCACCAATACACAGTAATATTTGCAATGGAAAAATAGAGATGTTTTTGACTTAATTGCGTATCTCTAGGCATATATTCCCCATTAAGACATTAAAGTTTTGCCACATGTCTAAGTATGCCTGTCGTAAGAAGCAGGTTAATAGAGGATTGGTTTGTTTTTTCGAATTTCATTTTTATGATTTGAATCAGAAGTGAATTGCATTCATCAAGCTTACACATTTGTCTCTGCAACAAGAATTCATCTTAAACACGAACATTATGACACCTAGAAAGGCACCTAAGAAAAGTGAAGAAGCAGCTGAAAGCTCCATCCTAGAAGGAGATGTCATGTATGATACTACACCACGTGCCATTGACTCCATCAAATCCTCGAGGGAAATATTCAAAACCATGGACTATGAAATCAAGAATTTTCTCGACGTTTCTAAAAACAAACTTTGGGACATAGCAGAGTCCAAACTTCACAAAGTGGCTACGCGCCCACGACTCATGACATACAATGATATGATTAGTTGTGCTTTAGAGAGGACAACCATGCAGACAAGAAGCATTTTGGATAGTCAAGGGGTCATCATCGGCTCTTTCAGACTGGAGCATATACAAGTAATGTACAACCTGTCTCCCACTTCTAAATATATTTATAACAAAGAATTCGTAAGTGAATTTCAAAGGAAAGAATGTACAGAGGTAGACCAAACATACCCCAACATAATCAGAGACTGGTGGAGACACCCACCAAAATTCAGGGCCGATACCCATAAAGTTTATGCCACAGCCTCTTTGAATGAGTACATGGTTTATGTGGATATGATGTTATGTATACTTTTCGGAAAGAAAAATCCTACCCATTTTCCTGCAGAAATGGTGCCCCTTTTACATGAAGCATCCAAAGGCTATAGCTTCAATTGGAACAAAATCCTATCAGACAACCTAGCTAAGGAGGTTATAGAGTATCAAACCAAGAGTTCCAGTGGTAGACCAATAGATTTTTACATGTCAGCATACATCATGGACACTATATGCTTCACAACTCCTTTCGCTTTGATGAATTGGAGTTGGAACCCAACTTGCCCTGAACCGATTCATGAAAATGATTTTAAGCTATGGGAAGAAAATTCTAAAGATTCTTTTTACGAAATTTGTCATTTCATGGTGATACCAGTGCATCAGATGATGTTTGGTTGTGCACCCCCTTGTATATCAGAGTCAGTCATAGGAAATCTCAAGGCGGTTGCCGATTGGTTTATTGAGGATAATTTCTCCTATATCAAGGTTTTTGGATGTTCTATCCCTCCTCATGCACTTCCTAAATTCCTCCCTAACAGACTGGTATGCATGGAGGTAGCTTGTCAGATAATAACATATGGTATTGGGATAGAGCTAAGGACAACTCAAAAGAAATTTTGGCCAATCTTTCCCGTACATATTGGAAGGTTTTCACTACTCAATCTGGGTCATTCCAAAGTTGAAGCTGCAGCTCTTAAGGAGGTCAAGTTGTTGAATCTCGAGCACAAAAAACATGACCCTTATCAAACAGAGGGGAGCCACATGGCTCACTATGGAATGGAAGCGTTTGAACATGAGGAATCCCTTCGCGATGACATTTTCAAAGGGGTCAAAACCTACAAATAGGTGTTAGGCAGGGTTCACACGTTATCATCCAACTTACACACCAGCCTTCTAGCCTTCCAGAGACACAGGTGAAGCGGTTTGCCCAAGGTATTGCAGGGCGAAGCAACAATTCCCCCTCCAAAACAACAAAACATTCCCCTAGGCTTCAGACACAAAGCACATAATAAAGAAAAAACCAAAGAAAACCCATAGGAGGTCGAAGGATCTTCAAAAAACAAAGAAGTCCCACAGACAGAGAATCCAGTAGTAGAAACAGAGAAAGGGTCTGATACACCTCCCGAGTGTAGTCAATCGCCCCCTTCTACATCATCTACTCTTCATATTGATACTCCCAAGACAACAGGTGAAAAAAAATCCACAGAGTTGGGAAACCCCATCACTTCCTTAACCCCTTTATAATTTACTTTTGGTTTCCCTCAGGTAGGAGTCATATATGCTAGTGACCTCAACCCTATATCCAAAGATGAAATTCCTCCCTCTGATTACTTCTTCAGTAAAAAGAGGAAGGTTTTATTAAAACATGAGATGTATATGAGAGAAGGTGGTATGGTAAATAAACACAAGGTGCTAGTGGATGGGAAAAACTTGGAAGAGGGAGATTTCACTACAGAGGTGGAGGGATCCATGGGAGCGCTGGCAACAACAAATCTATTCACTATTAACAATATGAGAGAAAGGTTGGAACAGAGTAATCACAAGATAACCCAATTACAAGATCAACTAAAAGATACTGAGAAAACTATCAAAGAATAAATAAATAAAGGTCTAGAGAAGGCCAGAGCTGCTGACAAGAAAGAAAATCAATCGCTTAAGTCAAGTCTATATGAGATGAACGAAAAGATGCAGATTAGCCAAATACGAGTTATTTGGAAAGAAGAATTGGTAAGACAACTACAGGTTAAATTGAATTCAATAAAATGCTAGGTTATAGGCCTGAAAGTTTTTCAGGACCAATCACTGGAAATACATGCGAAGGTAGAAGCTCAGCAACATAAAGTAATCTCCCAAGTAGAGATTATTCATAATTATTTTCAAGAAACAAGCAATGCTTTTGATAATGTTATTTTTAAAGAAAAAGAAGCTAAATAAGCGAGGGCCACATTCCAAAAGTCAGTTGTATGTTTTGAAAATGAAGAAGTATCGAAAATTCTAAATCTCTCTTTCACAGAGCAGATTAGAGGTGATATCATGCTCAAGGTATGGGAAAAAAACATAGCATAATATAAGAAAATAGTCAAAGAAATCAAAGATGATTTTGAAAGAATATTTGATTCATTGGACAAGGAATCATTTTATATTGGAAGAGACAATTGCATTGGGCAATTAGAACAGATAAACATTGTAAGTCACCAGTTGAATTTCAAATGGAAATTTCACAGTTAAAGGAAATGGATGTTACTCTAATAGACAAGTGGCTAGTGAAGCCCAAATTAAAGTTGCAATAAATCAAGTTTTTTGGTAAGGAAATTGAACATCGGCTTCCAGAAACTCAGAGAAAATTCTATTTATTTGAAGCAAAGGATCTTCCAGAGTCTCCTAGAGATTTCGTACATCTTCTTGAAAAATGTATTCAATATATCAAGTCAAAAGAAGGAGATACTTCAGTAAAACAATGAAGTATCATTTTGAAAACTTATATTATCAAAATGATAGGAAAGTAAATGATAATCATGTAAACGGTTGGGGTTTGCAATTCTTGTAACCATTTGTCCCTAGGAGTTAGGAGATCACCAACCAACAATCATCAGGGGTATGGTATAAATGTAATTTCAGGATACTGATCAAAGGGATTTTTCTGGGCACATTGTAAGGAAGAATTTGAAGATATTTTTGAATAAATACAAACATGGATTGAAGATTCCAGATATGGTCAAATTTGAGTTTTGTGTTTCTTTGTTGTTTCACATTTTTCATATATATCTTTAATGAATACTTAACTACAATTTAGTACAACCTCTACTGTGGTGAACAATTATTCTAGCTATTTAATCATTTACATCTTTTCCTCTATCTCGACTATCAGCAAATATAAGACCTACAAATGTTTTAGATTTCAATATCATATGCTTCATTAAGAGCTTTTCCTGATTTCTTTCTTCTCCTATCAACTAAGTGAGATTCCTCTTTAATTGATGCCTCACCCTGTTCAGCATATTTATGTTTTCTTTTCACTTCATGCATCTCCCCTTTTTTCAAAATTTAACTCAGATACTAGAAACGACCTTTGATTTCATCACACTATTAATTCAAGGTTTTTGTAACTCTTTTTACATATTTTGAAGCAGAAATAGCGAACTCTTAAAGAAAACATGGATTTTACCCTTTCTATCATTTTCACCCATGACTGTCCCAGTCACAAGACAACCTAATATAGAACCTAGACTATCAGATCAAACGAGCATTTGTTTGAATTTATTTAACACCATTTTACAGAGAGCAAACAACTGGGTTGAGTTAGAGGGCTCATGGGTGGTTATTGAAAGAGACATTAGCATCCAAGAAAACTAGGAAACTAGACAGAGACTGTTAAGGAACCAACAATAACCCTTTTCATATAACCTACCTTTTTATCCTTAGTCCGCTCTTTCTTTTCGGATGCCTGGACGGTGTACTTTAGAGCCTTAAAGTACAAACTCAGGAACACCACAAGGCATGATGTTGTTATCAGGAATGATGTGGACACATGGGGTGTGCGCCACATGCCAGTGGGTTTCATACCTGCCAAAGATTGAAATGTCATTGGGAATGTGACATGTGTCACCTATCTGAGTGGGCCACATGTCTGTATCTAATGTTTTTCCACGTGCACCTCCTCTTGAGTATGGGTGGTGGGGCCCTGATGGTCCCAGTGAATGCATGGTGCCAGTTTTGAAGTCTGGAGACTTGACATTTTGGGATAATGGTTCATAAAGAAATGAAAGGAATAAATTTCAAAAGTTTCGTAATGCCAGGGTGACGAGACGTAATAACGTCACCAAAGGTGAAAAGGAAGTGTTTAGAGATTATTGGTTCTAGAGAAGTGGGGTGTGTTGATGCAAAAACTTCCGAAGTTTGAAGTCCCAAATCTCCGAAGCTTCGAAGTCCCAGAGCTTAGATTCCTGAAGTTCCATAGTGGTTGTCAGCCGTTGGACACTGGGTAGTCATGGATGGTTGATCCACCCTACTCCGCGAGCTCGTCAATCTGGAACTCTGATATATTATTGTGATGTGATTTGAAAACTTCCAAAGATGAAGGCCCGAGGTCCTGAGTAAGCTCCTATCAACCTAGCGCTTGGACACAACCCATGGTCGCATGGGTTGGGGAATAATAGAAAGGGGCCAGTTCCTGAAGAATTGTTGCAAAACAAAGAACAACTCAGAAAGAAAAGATATGTGGGGATTCCTGATTGGTCTAGAATTGTAGAGAATGAAATATGAATGTTTTCTTGAATTAGATTGATTTATGAATACTGTGAAATTTGTTAAGAATTGATGGCCTAACAAATTTCGGTTGACTGCACATTGTGTTTGCAGAGTCAACAATTGTCATAAGTGAACCAAATTTCCACTTAGTGTAGAGAAATGGAAGAGGAACAAAGTGCTTCCAGTTCAGAGAATGAAGCTAGAGGGATGGATGTCAATTTGGGATTTGAAGGATTGAACTCCAATGGGCATGGAGAAGAGATATATAAGGAAGGAAACATGATGAAAATCATTGAAAGATTGAAGAAATATGTCCAGATTCACTGGGAAGATAACAAAAAGCTCATGAAATCTAGGGATCAAGAAGGAGAATTCAACATAAATTTGATGTAGATCCTAGAAAGGAGATAAAGGAAATTGGATAAGGATAGTGACTCCAGTAAATCAGGAATTCATAGGTCCTCCGATGAGGAAAGGAAATAAAGGAGTGTTTGTAGACACCATCATCACTCCCAAGGACACTCCAAGAGGAGGGCACATAGTAGTTCAAGCCCATCTTCTACCAAAAATCATAGGAGATTTGGAGTGGATGAACTGAAGGAATAAATGAACAAGATTAAGCCTCCTACGTTTCATGAAGAGCACAAGAAGGAGGAAGATGTCGAGACATGGATTCTTGGCATGAGGAAATATTTCCAACTGCATAATTATTCCTCTCACGCAGAAGGAATAATTGCAATGTATCAACTGAAAGGAAAGGTATCCATGTGGTGGGATCAACTTGTGTAGGTGCAACACATTAAAGAGAAAAATGTTACTTAGAAGGAATTCAAGAAATATTTTGAAAATAAATACTTGACTAAGAGATACTATGAAAAAAAGATGAAAGAGTTCTTTGAACTTACGCTAGGTAGCATGACCATTTATGAATATGAACGAAGGTTTTTGGAATTGCTGAAGTATGTCCCTTTCATCAAATATGAGACCATCATAATTCAAAGGTATCTGAGTGGACTGCCACCTTCCATCGGTGACAAGATCAAGTATGATGATCCTAAAAATATGGAAGAAACTATGAGAAAAAAATTCTTATATGAGCAGCAAAGAGAAAGAATGGTTGACTACACTCTGTTCAGTTAGTTAACTGAAGAATGGTTGACTATTTAACTCAGCTAGGTGGCAGTTCACTCTCGTAACTTCCTGAGAGACTAGAATAGGTGGTAGTTCACTCCTGCAATTGTTGGTGTGTTTCCAAATCACTCTAGACCACCACTATGGCGCATTAGTTCTCTTCCATTGTGAATTCATTGAGTTATACAGAGCATATCATGTGTAAATTATTCATTATTCATTATGGTTAATGATAATTCTTCCATTCTTTCTCTCCTTCTTCTTCTTTCTCAATTTCTCTCTGAAAATGTGTGTAGTATTTTCTAGATAGATCTATTATTTGATGGTTCAACACATTTAAAAAGAGTACACTATACCATCCTCAAGAAAATGGAACATTAGAAGCCTTCAATAAGATATTGGAGAATGCTCTGACAAAGATCTGCAATGTCAACAGGGATGATTGGGACTTAAAAATACCAGCAATAATATGGGTCTACAAGACTACATGCAAGAAGATGATAGGATAAAAATAATTCAGGTTGGTGTATGGGAAAGAAGCATTGGTTCCATTGGATATCCCGGTACCTAGTCTACGCGTAGCAACAATCACCAACATGACAGAAAGAGGCACAGTAAAGGAAAGATTAAATCAACTAATGGAGATGGAAGAGGATAGGATTATGGAAGGATTTCATCAAGAAGTACAAAAATCAAGAGACAAATCTTGGCATGATAGACATATCAAGAGGAAGAGTTTCAATGAGGGAGACCTAGTCTTGCTTTATGACAGTAAAATTTTTCAGCTTCCTGGTAAATTTAGAATGCACTAGTTGGGGCCATATGAAGTGAAGACTGTCACAGATGGGGGATATGTATAGTCAAAATACTTGGGAGGAACGGAACTGAAAGGAATGATCAATGGGAGTCGACTGAAATTGTACAAGGATAGTCAATCTCCTATCACTTAAAAGTTACAGTGCAGTAAGAAATCATGGAAATAGTGTACTATAGTAGAAGTTAAGATAGAAAAATGAGAAAAATAAATAAAAAGGAGGAAAAGAAGAGAATGGTGCAGGTGCACACAGAGAGCGAAACAATGATCATTGAGGATATCACAACGCAATCAGTAGAGGCATTGACAGAGAAATCTGTGCAAATCAAGGCTAGAGGAAGGGAACTTGTAGACAAGTTCCATAGCCTGGAAGAGGTTGTCCAGGGAGCGGGAACTGGCCAAGTGCCTCAAGATGAGCCACATGTCAGTTTTGGGGGCATGTTGGGCATAGGCCTATTTTGAGGAAATACCCAATTTTGGTAAGGGAAGGTCTACTTTTGGAGAAGAACAGCTGGCAGGAAAAGCAACACTTGTGAGGAAAACCTAACTATGTTAGGGTTAGGGTTTTGGTAAGACATTGAAATAGCTAAGAATATTTTAAATTAGTATAAATAAGAAGCTAAGGGGTCTAGGTTGGGGTTCCAAGTAGTAGCTGAATAATGGTTCTGATGCTATAATTCGATTATTGTAATTGAGCGACTATTGTAATCTGTTGAGTTGTGGGCGATTCAAGTAGCTAGATCTTGAGGGTTAGATCATAGGTTGAGGATTCTAGTGTGATTTAGTCTACTTCACAAAGGTTGAGGAACCTCTTTTATGATTGTATGATCATAGATGTAGTGCGTGGGGTGCCATATTTTGTAGAGAACTAAATAAAATATCCTAAGAAGCCAGATCTTTGTGGACGTAGCCTAGGAGGGGGTGAACCATGGTAAAACATGTTTTATGTGTGTGTTATGTATTTCATATTTAATTTTTGTCAATAATTAGATGATGAATGAATATTTCTATCAGATCTGTTATCGGTTAGTTTTGTAGATTGCATGCATAAACTTATAGATGAATGAATCTTAATAATAATAGAAAGAACAAAAAGATCAAGACCTAAGAGGAGGAAATACAATCCCAGATCCCCACTCTGTCCTAGGTTGCAAGCACCTGAGAGTTGCAATCATCCATAGAACTATCTCAGGTGAGACTGCAT
>JASDQU010738189.1:5485-17563 GCA_032191745.1 Picea mariana | reverse complement strand
AAGGGGGAATGGTACTTACCCCTCACTAAGAGGGGTCTTCCTCAAATGTTGTCGTTTTCATGTGAGACCAAATGGTTAATTTTCATACTCGAGCCAAAAAACTATTACATTTCTAAGCCTTCGCATGTTGCACTAGAAGCAACATATTATTCCTAGCCTAGTGGCCCTCTTCATATTGAGAGGCCATATTTTCACGCACCACTTCACCCCCCGAAGGTTTTTATTCGATGCACAATTCATAACCCCAACACACGAGCCACCCATAACTACAATATTATGGAAGACTTGTCCCAGGAACCATGTGCCATGTCTACACTTGAAGTCCTCCAAAGCCTCCCAATGTAGAGGAAATCCTTGTTGTATTCCATAGGAGAGGTTGATGACTCAAATTTATGTTTGATGACCTTTGATTCTTCTCAAGTTACTCATAGGATCTCCCATTAGATCTCTTTTCAGATCATTGTGTGATCATTGGGGAAAAAAATCTACTAGACAGTGCTGGATGAAGGAGCCTCGACTTGCATCATGTTTATTTCTTGTTGGAAGCCCCTTAGCTCTCCTATGATTAATAAGTTTGCAACACTATTAAAATCATTTGATGGACATATGTTCCAACCCCTTGGAATAATCATCGCCTTACACATTGACTTAGATGGTAAGTTTGTCTCTGTTGATGTGGAGGTTGTCGACACACCTTTTGAGTGAAATATGTTACTTGGGAATATTTGGTCTTACGATATGACTATAGGTGGCTCATCATTATTTATAGTCCTATGCTTCCCTCATCAAGGTAAAATAGTGATGATCGATCTGTTGGTTGTGTTATGTAACCCAAACCTTGGATCCAATACAAGGTCTAATGTACCCTTTTTCGGTGATACCACACAATTTTATTCCAACATCGGTGTGTGGATTTTCAAAGATACTTCGTTTATGGGAATTTTTCCCCTTATCACGTCATCTCCCATTAAAAACATCACTCTTATCAACATGATTTCATCATTTACTAGTGGATCCCTATGGTCTTTTGATCCTTGGGTGGTACCCAATTCTGAGGATGTTGAATTATATGGAGCATCCATGCTTCTCACCATAGTCGATACTATCGATCCAACAATCCCATCAACATTTACTGATACTGGTCAACAACTCCATGATCATATAGAGTGTGATCAACCTACTCCACCCACATGGGTTGATGACTCTTTGTGTTCACATGATTTCCTAGATATTGAGTTTCCTTTAGATGAGTCCATCTTGGAAGTCATGTCTTCCGTATAAAAGTGAAAGGATGAGGTGATGCATTAATAAACTTGTATTGATTCAAAACCGATGGGAGCTAGAATGATGAGTTTCAATTCGGGACTAGGGGAAGTTGCTAGGGAATTTAGTAGACCTCCCAAAACTTGACCCTTATTTTGATGTAGAAATTCATTTGTATGTGCCATGGACCCAAAATGGTAAGCCATATGATAACAACATTGGCTCATGTGTCCATCGATTATGAAAAATATCCTTGGCCAAAGGATAGCAATGGGCTTTAGTTTTCCTAAATTGTTAAGAACCAAATATCAAAATTGCATAAAAAAACTCATAATAAGTACTCCACACCTTGACAAAGAGAGAAATTCATATAATAAGCATCTTCGAGGGGGAAACCTCCTTATACATTACATGAATTCACTAATACAAGATGATTCCAAATAAAAAGGTAACCTTGGCATTTATGGGAGTCTAGGAGGTACAATTAAAACTAATGGACCCAAGCTGACATAAATAAAATAACAATACTAATGTAAGATGCCCCAATTAAGGGGTAATGTGTCACTATTTAGGAATTAACATACCCCTCCCCTTCAGAAAAGTGTTCTCCTCAATGATTGAGTAGTTTTGGATGCTTCTGTATAAAAGACTCATCTTCCCATGTGTAATCTTCAGTGGGTAGTTTCTTCCATTTAATGAGATACTCTGAAATTGATCTATTCCTCAACTGACAAATTCTTGTGTCAGTGATAGCTTCAGGCTCCAATATTATTTTTCCTTTCTTTTCAAGTACTGGAAATATATTTTGAACTGGGATATTGTCACCTATAACCTTATTTAAGCATGAAACATGGAAAAATGGGTGTACTCACGAAGATGCAGGAAGCTCCAATTTGTATGTGATAGTACCAATCTTTTGAAACACCTCATAAGGACCATAATACTTCGGCGATAATTTATTATCCTTCTTAGATGGCTTGAGGAACATATGTTTATATGTATGTAGTATTAAAAATACCCAATCCCCTACTTCAAAACTTCTTTCACTATGATGTTGATCTGCATGTTGTTTCATGCGATTATGTTCAATGGACAGGTTGTCCTTTAGGATTTGGAGAACTTGTTTTTGATGCTCGATGTGATATTCCACTACTTGAACCTTAGATTTTTATTTTAGATAAGAAGTTATGGATGATGGGTGATATCCATAAAGCACCATAAATGGAATGGTTTCATTTTTGTTGCAATATGAAAGGAAGTGTTATACCACCATTCGGCCAAGGGTAACCACTTGAATCATTATGTTTCTTTATCAGAGACAAAGAAACAAAGGTATCCTTATAGACATTTGTTCACTCTCTTAGTTTTTCCATCATATTTAGGATGAGAAGATGAGTTATGAGCCAATTGAGTACCCAAACAAGAAAATAATGTTGTCCAAAAATGTCTAGTGAAGATGGGATCTTTTTCACTTACAACAATGTTTGGGATTCCATGTAGCTTTTGAAATGTCTCCATGAATGCAGTAGCAACTGTACTAGCTTTGAAAGGATAAGAGAGTGCACAAAAATGTGTGTACTTGGTAAGTCTATCAAAAATCACAATGATGACACTCTTTCCTTCAGACTTTGGTGACCCTATGATGAAATCCATGGAAACCCCTTCCCAACACTAACTTGGAAGGGATAATGGTTGTAAAATACATGGGGTCTTAATTGTTTCCACCTTGTTTTTTTGGCAAACCAAACATTTTGCCAAAAACCTTTGAACACCAGTTTTAATAACATCCCCAAAAAATTCCCTCTTGACCCTGTGATAGGTTTTCAAAAATCATGAGTGCCCTCCTATTGGAGAGGTGTGCAATTCCAAAAGTACCTTTTGTTTGAGTTGGGAGTTCTTACATAGAAATAAGACATCTTTGTACCATAGTGAATAATTTTTCCATGTAAATGTATGAGATGCCCTAGAATCCTGCTACAACCTTTGAATGAGATTCGACACTTCTTCGTCATTATTCCCTTAATCCCTTGCTTCTATTATCCAATCAGGTTGGATGATATAGATAGCACAAAGAAATGCCTCAACATATTCATCCTTTCTTGAGAGTGCATCTGCCACAAAATTTTACTTCCCTTTTTTTGTAGATGATTTCAAAGTCATCATAACCCAACATATTGGTCACCCATTTTTGTTTCTCTTCTGAAGATAGTCTTTGCTCCAAAAATTATTTAAGACTATCATGAACTATTTTGACTTTGAAGTTCCTACCTATTAGGTAAGGGCACCATTTCTTCATTGCATGCAATATTGCCATCATTTCTTTCTCATAAATGGGTTTCTGTAAGTACTTTCCCTTGAGTGTATAACTTTCAAAAGCAAGGGGCCTTTCTTATTTCATTAAAAAAACACAAATGATATTTCCTAAGGCATCACATTCCACAATAGAGGTTTTTTTGAAGTCTGGTGTGGTCAAGAGAGGATATTTGCACATTACCTATTTAAATTTTTCGAAATCTTGAGTTTCCTCTGGAGTCCATGAAAATGAATCCTTCTTAGTTAATGCAGTTAAAGGTGCTTATATTCTTCCATAGTTCTGAACAAACTTGTGGTAGTAACCTATCAAACCCAAAAATCCTCTAAGATTATTCAATGTTTTGGGAATCGACCAGTCCATTATGGCTTTATTCTTGTTAGGGTCTACCTTGACACCTTCATGAGATACAATATGACCCAAATACTTTACCTCCTTCACCCCAAAGAAACATTTGGATGGTTTGGCATATAATTGTTTCTCTTTTAGTAGTTGTAGCACCCTTTCAACATGTCAAACATGATCTTCCCGAGCCTTGCTATAGATTAGTATATCATCAAAAAATACTAACACAAATTTTTGAAGGAAGGGTTTTAAAATGAAATTCATCAACGCTTGGAATGTGGAAGGTGCATTCGTAATGCCAAAAGGCATGACCAAAAATTCATAATGTCCTTCATGATTTCATAATTCTCGTTTTGGGATATCTTCTTGCTTCATTCTAATCTGATGATACTTTGAACGAAGATCCAACTTTGTGAAGTAGATTTCTCCATGTAGTTCATATAACTATTCATCAATGATGGGAATGGGAAGATTATATTTAATGGTAATCTTGTTGATCTCTCTATAATCTAGACACATAAGCCATGAACCCTCTTTATTGAGTAACATTACCACCGATGCAAAGTAAGAACTTTGTCTAGGTCTAATAATTCCAACCTTTAACATTTATTCAACCATGCACTCATTTTCACTCTTCTGGGCATAAGGGTATCTGTAAGTCCTGGTGTTAGGAGGAACAATCCCAGGAATTAATTGAATAGCATGATCATGATTTTGAGTGGGTGGAAGACCTCCAGGAATATCTTCAAATACTTTGGAATGTTTATCAATGATCCCTTGGAGATCTAGGGGATTAGATGGCTTATATGTTTGAACATCTAGTGAGAATAGTTGTAAAATTACACCCTGATTCCCGCTTTTCAATAATTTTGTCATGCCATTAGAGATTACCACCTTAATGGGTTTCCCTGTGATGCCATTTAACTCAAATTCCTTTCCTTCCAATGGAAATTTCTTGAAAATTAAAATTCATTGTTCCAAATGATTGTAAGCATTGGACCCCTAGTACGACATGACCACCACCCATGGGTATAGAAATCATTGGACTATTCATTACATATTCCCCCATAGTAATATTGATCTTATGTAAGTTTCTTGAGCAACTGATAGTTCCTCCATTCACAATCATGACTTGAAACTCTGGCGTTGGATATATAAAGCAATTGAGAGCTTTGGCTAATTTATAGTGAATGAAATTATGAGTACTACCAGAATCAATTAAAACTATCACCTTTTTCTTTTTGATATATCCTTTGATATTGAGGGTTTGAGGAGTGATAATTCCATCCAATGCATGACATGATATGGTGGGAGTCATCTCTCCAGAAGAAATCTCTTCTACATCTTCATATTGAGATCGTTCTTGTTCTTGTTCTTGTTTTTCTTCCTCTTCACAATCTATGTAGAATAATTTCTTATTACCACACATATGTCCATTACTATAAGTGTTTTCAAAATTAAATCATAAACCTTTTTCTTTTCTTTCCTCCAATTGTTGAGGTGTCAACCATGTAGGTTGAGATGTTTTAGAAGAAGTAACATTATTCTCTCGATAGATGTTAGGGTTGGTCCTTCTAGTAGACATAGCCATATTTTTAATTTCAACCTTCTTTAAGACCTAAATAGTGGCACATTACCCCTTAATTGGGGCATATTACATTAGTATTGTTATTTTATTTATGTCATCTTGGGTCCATTAGTTGTAATTGTACCTCCTAGTATCCTATATATACCAAGGAGACCTTTTCATTTGGAATCATCTGGTATTTGTAAATTTATGTGGTGTATAAGGAGGTTTCCCCCTTGAAGAGGCTTATTATATGGAATTATCTATTTTTCAAGGCGTTGAGAACTTATTCTGAGGTTTTTTATGCTATTTTGATATTTGGTTCTTAACATTTGGTATCAAAGCTCAAGGTCTTGGTGTTTCGGTGTTGCATATGAGACAACTTGGAATTTTATCTATAATTTTTTTTCTACAACATTTCAAAAGGAATGATGTGGAGGATATTTAGTAGACAAATAATTTAATAAAGGTAATTGGGGTTCCAATTTCAGTTCCTGAGGCCATATACGTTTGGAGATATATCATGTGTAAGACAGGGTTATGGAATCATCATGAATTTAGTCACCGCATAATTTTCACTATAAAATGTGTTTTGTGATGTTTCAGACCTGAAACTCGTAGGCTATTCAAAGATATTATCAAGGTATTTGTGATAAAAATTTCAGCTTCGAGGTCATCCTACTTTTGTAGATACATCCTGTGTAATATAGGGTATATGACTAGTCATATTAACTAGTCTCAAACATATGTTCCGGGTAAAACAATGATATCTTCTACAGTGAAATTCTACACCAAAATGCCAAAATTCCACCAAAAAAGGGAACTTATACACAAAATAAGCCTTCAAACAGTCATACTTGGAATCGTGATGAAGGTGAAGAAATGTGCAGGGACATAAATGATTTACAAAAGAAGACAATAAAAAAATATGAACTGCAAGGGATTATGGATTCAATTGAAGCTAAGTTGGAGGAAATAATGGATACTAATATGGATGGTTTAAAAAGGGAGATCATGGAAGGATTGAAAATTTTCCTAATAGAGAGGTTGCCTGAAAGTGAAAATGTATCCCATGAAATTCATGATGAGGAAACAAGGAAGATGAATCAATATTGGAGAAAATCCAACTTTGGGTTTAAGACCAACCACTTTCCTAATATCGATATGAGGAAGTTTTATGGCAAGGATCCAATCACATGGATACTTTAGATGGAGCAGTTCTTTGATTTACACGATGTGCCACACACACAAAAGGTATGAATTGCTTCTTTATATTTAGAACCAAATCAATTTGTGTGGTATCGGTGAATTTGTTCTTGTACATCACTTGTCACTTGGACAATTTTCATGGAAGAAATGAGAGCACACTACGCAGATGCAAGGAGAAATACCTTCTTTATCCAATTGATAAATATTAAGAAAAAGGGTTCAGTTGTGGAGCACATTGAGAACTTCCAAAGATTTAATATAAAGGTATCAGATATTCCAGATGAGCACCTAATTGATGTATTCATAGGAATCTTAAAGGTTAAAATTCAACATGAGGTTCACCTTTGGGAACCTAAATCAGTGGATAATTCATTCAAGGTGGCGAGAAATGTTGAAAGTAAAAATATGGATATGGATACTAGAAGGAATATTCCTAACATCTATCGAGAGAATAACGTTCCTTCTTCTAAAACAACTCAACCTACAAGGTTGACACCTCAACAATTGGAGGAAAGAAAATAAAATGGTTTACTATTTAATTGTGACAACAAGTACAATAAGGGACATAAGTGTGGTGAGAAGAAATTATTCTACATAGATTGTGAAGAAGAACAAGAACAAGAACCATCTCAATATGAAGATGTAGAAGCAATTTCTTCTGGAGAGATAACTCCCACCATATCATTTCATGCATTGGCTGGAATTAACACTCCTCAAACCCTCAAGATCGAAGGATATATTTATATATATATAAGGTAATAGTCCTAATTGATTCTGGTAGTACTCATAATTTCATTCAATATAAATTACCCAAAGCTCTCAATTGATTTATATATCTAGTGCTAGAGTTTCAAGTAATGATTGCAAATGGAGGAACTATCAATTGCTCAAGAAAATTCCATAATATCAATCCTACTATGGGGGGATATGCAAAGAATATTCCAATGATTTCTATACCCATGGGTAGTGTTGATGTCATACTAGGATTCCAATGGTTACATTCATTGGGAACAATGGATTTTAATTTTCAATAACTTTTCATGAAATGATCATTCAAAGGAAAGAAAATTGAGTTAAGGGGTATCATAGGGAAACCCAGTAAGGTGAAAAGATTTAATGGAATGAAAAAATTATTAAAAAAGGGGCATCAGAGTGTAATTGTACAACCATGATCACTAGATGTTCAAACATCTAAGCCATCTATTCCCCTATATATCCAAGGGATCATTAATAAGAAATTCAAAGTATTTGAATATATTCCTAGAGGTCTTCCACCCACTCAAAATCATGATCATGATATTCACCTAATTCCTGGGAGTGTTCCTCTTAACATCATTCCTTGTAGATACCCTTATGACAAGAAGAGTGAAATTGAGTGTATGGTTCAATAAATGTTTTAGGCTGGCATTATTAGACCTAGCTAAAGTTCTTACTCTGCACCGGTGTTAATGGTACTCAAGAAACATGGCTCATGGTGTATGTGTCCATATTATAGAGATCTCAATAAGATCACTATTAAAGATAAGTTTCCCATTCCCATCATTCATGAATTTTTAGATGAACTACATGGAGAAATTTACTTCACAAAGTTGGATCTCCATTCAGGGTATCATCAGATTAGAATGAAGAAAGAAGATATCCCAAAAACAACATTCTGAACTCATGAAGGTCATTATGAATTTTTGGTCATGCCTTTTGGCCTTACGAATGCACCTTCCACATTACAAGGGTTGATGAATTCCATTTTCAAGCCCTAGCTTCGAAAATTTGTGTTAGTATTTTTTGATGATATACTAATCTATAACAAGCCTTGGGAGGATTATGTTGGACATGCTGACAAGGTGCTACAACTACTAAAGGAGAAACAACTATATGTAAAACCATCCAAATAATTCTTTGGGGTGAAGGAGGTAGATTATTTGGGTCATATTGTATCTCATGAAGGTATCCAGGTAGACCCTAACAAGATTAAGACCATGATGGATTGGTTGATTCCCAAAACATTGAAGAATCTTACAGGATTTTATGGTTTGACAGGTTACTTCAACAATTTTGTTTGAAACTATAGAAGAATAGAAACACCTTTAACAAAATTAACTAAGAAGGATGCATTTTCATGGACACCAGAGGAAACTCAAGCTTTTGAATAAATTAAAGAGGTGATGTGAAAAGATCCTGTATTGACCACACCAGACTTCACAAAAGCATTTATTGTGGAATGTCATGCCTCGAGAAATGGCATTGGTGTTGTTCTAATGCAAGAAGGAAGGCCACTTGCTTTTGAAAGTCCGCCACTCAAGGGAAAGGGCTTACACAAACCCATTTATGAGAATGAAATGATGGAAATACTGCATGTGTTCAAGCAATGGCGACCTTACCTAATAGGTAGGAACTTCAAGGTCAAAAAATATCATGATAGTCTTAAATACTTCTTGGAACAAATACTATCTTCAGAAGAACAACAAAAATGGGTGACCAAGATGTTGGGTTATGATTTTGAAATCATCTACAAAAAAGGGAATAAAAATGTTGTGGCAAATGCACTCTCAAGAAAGGATGAAGATGTTTAGGCCTTTCTCTGTGTTATATCGATAATCCAACTCGATTAGACAATACAAGAAATGGATGAATGGAAGAATTACTAAAAAGTGCAAACTCTCATTCAAAGGTTGTAGCAGGATTCTAGTGCATCAAATACATTTACATGAAATAATGATTCACTATGGTACAAATATCGCTTATATTTATGTAAGAACTCCCAAATCAAACAAAAGTTACTCTTGGACTTGCACACCTCTCTGATATGAGGGCACTTAGGATTTTTGAAAACCTACCATAGGGTAAAGAAGGATTTATGTTGGGATGGCCTTAAAATTCATGTTCAAAGGTTTGTGGAGGAATGTTTGGTTTGCCAACAAAATAAGGTGGAAATAATTAAGACCCCAAGTATTTTACAACCATTACCCATCCCAAGTCAATGCTAGGAGGAGGTTTCCTTGGATTTCATCATAGGGTTATTGAAGTCTAAAGGAAAGAGTGTCATAGTGGTGATTGTTGATAGACTGACCAAGTATGCACACTTTTGTGCACTCTGTCATCCTTTCAAAGCCAATACAATTGCCACCAAATTCATGGAGATAGTTCAAAAGCTACATGGAATCCCAAATATTATTGTAAGTGACAGAGATCCCATCTTCACTGGACATTATTCAACATAATTATTTTCTTTTTTGGGCACTCAATTGGCTCATATCTCATCTTATTGTCCTCAATATGATGGAAAAACCGAGATAGTGAACACATTTCTAGAAGGCTACCTTCATTGCTTTGTCTCAAATAAACAAACATAATGGTTCAAGTGGTTACCCTTTTTAGAATGGTGGTATAACACTTCCTTTCAGTCAACAACAAAAATGACACCATTTATGGAACTCTATGGATATCACCCACCTTCCATCACTTCTTCTCTAAAGTAAAAATCTAAGGTTCAAGCAGTGGAAGATCACAATGAGCATCAACAACAAGTTCTCCAAATCTTAAAGGACAACCAGACCATGGCACATAATCGCATGAAACAACAAGCAAATCATCATCGTAGTGAAAGAAGTTTTGAAGTAGGGGATTGGGTATTTTTAAGACTGCAACCATGTAAATAGATGTCCCTCAAGCAAGCTAAGAAGGAAAATAAATTATCACCATAGGACTACGACCCTTATCAGGTGTTGGAAAATATTGGTACTATGGCATACAAATTGGAGTTGCCTGCATATTTGTGAGTACGACCAGTTTTCCATGTTCCATGCTTAAAGAAGGTTATAGGTGACAAGAACCCATCTCAAACTATATTTCTAGAAGTTGAAGAGGAAGGAAAAATCATATTGGATCCTGAAACTATCACTGACACAAGAATTCACCAACTGAGGAATAGATCCATTTTAGAGTATCTCATTAAGTGGAGGAAACTACCTACTAGAGATTCCACTTGGGAAGATGAGTCTTTTATACAGAAGCATCCATAATTACTCAAGCGTTGCAGAAAATACTTGTATGAAGGGGAGTGGCATGTTAAGTCCTAAATAGTGGCACATTACCCCTTAATTGGGGCATATTACATTACTATTGTTATTTTATTTATGTTGGCTTGGGTCCATTAGTTGTAATTGTACCTCCCAGTCTCCTATATATACCAAGGAGACCTTTTCATTTGGAATCATTTAGTATTTGTAAATGTATGTGGTGTATAAGGAGGTTTCCCTCTTGAAGAGGCTTGATATCTGAAATTGTCTCTTTTTCAAGGCATTGAGTACTTATTCTGAGGTTTTTTATGCTATTTTGATATTTGGTTCTTAACAACCTTTCTCACCACCTTGAATGCATTCTTCAATGATTTGGGTTCCTAAAGGAGAACCTCATGTTGAATGTTATCCTTTAAATTTACTATGAAAACATCAATCAGGATCTCATCTAGAATATCCTCTACCTTTATATTCAATATTTGGAAGTTCTCAATGTGCTCCACAACTGAACCCTTTTTCTTGAGATTTATCAATTGGTTGAAGAAGGTATTGCTCCTTGTATCCTCATAGTGTGCTATCATTTCTTCTGTAAAAATTGTCCAAGTGACAAGTGATTTGCGAGAACAAACGCATCGATACCACACAAACTGATTAGGTTCTAAATATAAGGACACAATTCGTATATTTTGTGTGTGTGGCACATAATGTATATCGAATAACTTCTCCATCTGAAGTATCCATGTGATTGGATACTTGCCATCAAACTTCCTCATATCGATCTTAGGAAAGTGATTGTTCTTCAACCCAAAGCTGGAGTCTCTCCAGTCTTGATTCATCTTATTTGTGTCTTGATCATGAATTTCATGGGATACATTGTCACTTTCAGGTGGCCTTTCTATTAGAAACATTTTCAACCCTTCCATGATATCCCCTTTTAAGCCATCCATTTTAGTATCCATCATTGTTTCCAACGTAGCTTGAGTTGAATCCATCATCTTTTGTTACAAAATTCTTTTGTAAATCATATATGGCCCTGTGCATTTCTTCACCTTCATCAAGAGTCCAAGTAGGACTATCTGAGGGGTTATTTGGTGTACAATTACCCTTTTTTGGTTACATGTTAGCCAAGTATCACTGCAAGGTAGGAATTCTTAATTGGATTAGGTAGAGGTTGTCACAGACATGGAAGTGTTAGGTGCTATAGCTATTTGATATACGTGCAAGGTCGAACAATAGTGCTCGACCCAATATCTCAGGGTACTAACTAAGGAGGCTTAACCATGCCCTTATCCATACTATCCGACTACCTATGTACTAGAGAGGGATCTCCCCGAGTGTGTTCTCAATGTACTATAGCGACAAGACAA
>JASDQU010738188.1:113314-123930 GCA_032191745.1 Picea mariana | reverse complement strand
GTTTCATGCTTAAAAAAGGTTATAGGTGACAAGATCCCAATTCAAACTATATTGACAGAACTTGATGAGGAAGGAAAAATCATATTGGAGGCTGAAGCCATCACTAACACAATAATTCGCCAGCTGAGGAATAGATCCATTTCATAGTATCTCATTAAATGGAGGAAACTACCGGCTGAATATTCCACTTGGGAAGATGAGTCTTTTATACAGAAGCATCCAGAGTTACTCAAGCGTTGCAGACAACACTTGTCTCAAGGGGAGGAGCATGTTAAGCCCTAATATTGGCTCATTACCCCTTAATTGGGACATATTATATTAGTAATGTTATTTTATTTATGTCGGCTTTAGGCCATTAGTTGTAATTATACCTCCTAGTCTCCTATAAATACCAAGGAGACATTTTCATTTTGAATCATCTTGTACTTGAACATTTAAGTGGGGTAAAAGGAGGTTTCCCCCTTGAAGAGGCTTATTATCTGAAATTATCTCTTTTTCAAGGCGTTGAGTACTTTTTCTAAGGTTTTTCTATTCTATGTTGATATTTGGTTCTTAACAACATCCCATCCTCAAGTAGATGAATTGTCCAAGATGGTAAAATATCTTTCTTCAGAGATGGAGAAGATGGAATTTGAAGGGAAGCAGAGTTATAAGAGTGCCCAAAATACTAAAAATAGAGGCAGCTTTAGAAGACCAAAAAATACCCCTCAGATACTTCCAAGAGATCCCAGAAATAAAGATAGGGATGATCATAAAATCCAAACCCCTCTCAAAAATAGTCTTGTTTCTGATGTAGAAGGAGAGGAGGAAGATATTGACCCTGAAATCCATTTTCTTGGAGACACATCTCTTTTCCCCCATTTAAATCAATCTTTATTTGAGAAGTCCCTCATGGACAACCAAATACACGAGCTGAGTAAAGGGGGGAAGACAAATAGTAGTCCCAATAAATATAACCTCATATCTAAGAAGAAGGAAGGAAAGTTTGACATTCCTGATCATCCTTCTAGAGCAGAGAAGCTTTCTAAATATGCATCAAACAACAGCACGAAAAATAAAACATAGAACCCCTCACCAATAGCCAAAGGTCATGTCCTAGAAATGAGACAAATTTCGAAACCCCCCTCCTATTTTAGTTTTTAGCATGAGATTCAAAATATTAGGATACCTGTAACCATTTTAGAGCTAGTCAAGAACGAATATTTCAAGAAATCCCTCTCTAAACTATTACATTCTGAGCCTGCATCTCACTCGTCAGACTCAGTTAATTTTCAGGATGAAAAGACAGCAGTCATCCTAGGTCCCTTGATAGAAGACATAGATGATTCATCCCCTTCCTTCTATACGTATCTAAACATACATGACAAGGTGATGCATAATTGTTTGATGGACTTAGGGGCTTCTCATAATCTCATGCCCAAATGTGTCATTGATGAACTTGGATTAGAAATCATAAAGACTTACCATGATTTGTATTCTTTCAATTCTAGGAAAGTGAAATGTCTTGGGCTCATCAAAAATATAGTCGCGACCTTGTTTCAGTTGCCCATGTAAAGTGTGGTCATGGATATAGTGGTGGTTGATTTCCCCCCCAAGTTTGGCATGTTGTTGTTAAGATATTGGATAAAGATACTTGGGGGAACTTTGCATATGGACCTAACATATGCTACCATTCTTTTGTTTGGGGGGCAGCATAGACTATTGTACAAATAAGATTAGTTGGCCTATATCATTAGTGATGAAACCGACCCCATCAATCATCCTATTTTTGCACTTGATACTGATTTGGGATCTAGCTTATTGCATCTCATTGATGCCCCTGAGCCCCCTCTTGAAATCTGAAATAACTCCCTTACTCTATGTGAAGATTCTCCCTCGATTACCTTTTTTTGGAAAATGTTCTTTGATTGAGCTTATTCTAGGGAAGGTGTTGGTGTTGGAGTGGTCCTTGTTTCACCTGTTTAAGAAATTATATCTCTGCCCTACAAGTTAGAATTTGGATCTGCAAATAATGTGGCAGAATATGAAGCTCTTGTTTTGGGTTTGAGGGCTGCAAAAGACATGGGAATTGAAAAGATATCAGTGTTTGGGGATGTCGAGTTAATTGTCCATCATATCAGAAATATTTATCAAGCCAAGCACCCTTCGCTTAGAAGTTACAGAAATGAAGTCTGGTATCTAGTTGACATTTTTTTCTTGGATTTGAACATTTCATTCGTGCCAAGAGAAGAGAATGTCGTGGATGATTCTCTGGCTGTCTTAGAAAGTAATTTTAGAATTCCCTTGCCACCTAAGCTCAGGTATGATGTAGAAGTTAAATATAGACCCTCTAAACCTGACAATGTCAAGCATTGGAAAGTGTTTTAGGATGATATTGAAATCAAAATATTCCTAGAGACCGTTGAGGAATTTTCTGCATTACACATTGATCAAGATCCTGATTCTGAAATAAATCCTCATGCTGATGTTTTTCTGAAAAAAAATTTTAATCATCATATTATCCAGTTGCCCAACAATCATATCCCAAAGAGACTAGTCCCTTTGGAAATATTATTTGACAAAAATGATGTGGCAGTCAAATGTAAAGTTTCAAATAAGGATGCTGATGTAGCTGAGTGCAATATTGGTACAGAGGAGGGTCCAAAATTTGTCAATTTGTCAAGCAGCTTGTCAAGGGAGCAACGGGCCGAGTACACTAAGATATTAAGAGAATTCACTGATGTTTTTTCCTGGACCTATGAAGACCTCAGAAAATACAACACAATTTTCATTGACCATAGGATCCCATTGAAAGAGGAGGCCAAACTATTTAGATAGAAATTAAGACAAATAAATCCTATGATGCTGCCTATTATGGAAAGGGAGGTAAAGAAGATGTTGGATGCCCAAATAATTGTCCCCTTGAGATATTGTTAATGGGTGGCCATCCTGGTCCCAGTAAGGAAGAAGAATGGAGAAATCAGGCTCTGTGTTGATTTCAGGAACCTGAACATGAGCTCTAAGAAGGACAATTACCCTTTTCCAAAGATGGAACACATATCGCAGAGGGTGACAGGTGCATCCAAGATTTCCATAATTTATGTCTTTTCTGGCTACAATCAAATCTCTGTCTTTCCTGAAGACAGATAGAATGCGACCTTCACCACTCCTTGGGGCACTTCTATGTATGCCAAAATGCCCTTTGGATTGATGAATGCAGGAGAAACCTTTCAGCAAGCTATGGACATCGCCTTCATTGGAGAAAGGGATAAATTTGTAGTCATCTACCTGGATGACATTACAGTTTTCTCTAGGCCTGATAAAGAACACTGTCAGCATCTGAGAAAGGTATTCTTGAAATGAAGAAGGTTTGATCTCTCCCTTAATCCCCTAATGTCATTATTTTCCATGCGAGAGGGAAAATTGTTGGGGCACATAGTATCAAATGAAGGGGTTGGGATTGATTCAAGTAGTGTGGAAGCTATCCAAACCTTATCACTTCCCAGATCTGGGAAGGAGGTTCAGTCCTTGCGAAAAATTAATTTTCTAAGAAGGTTTGTTTCAAATTTTGCTGAATTGGTAAAGAATATCACAACCATGCTCATGAAGGGAACTGAAGTAAAATGGATTGTTGAGTCCAGAAAATACTTCAACCTAATAAATAATGCATTGAATGAGGCACCTGTGCTAATCAGTCCTAATTATTCCAAGGATTTCCTGATTTTTTCCTTCACCTCTTTTGACACAGTGGTAGTTGTTTTATTGCCGAAGAATTTTGAAGGGCTGGAGCATCATATTTCCTTTTTCAGAAGAGCACTAAGGGATGCTGAGACCATATATGACATCATGGAGAAGCATGCATATGCCTTGGTGAAAGATATCAAATATTTTAGATTCTATGTTCTACATTTAAAGATCATTGTGCATGTCCCTTCAACTTCGATGAAGGACATTCTTATCCAGCCTGACATAGATGGAAAAAGGAGCAAGTGGATTGCCAAAATCCTGGAATTTGATCTAGCAATAAAACCCACCAAGCTAGTTAAAGGCTAGTTTAGCGAAGTTGTTGGCTTATCCTAATTGCAATGCTTTGGGGGTTAACGTCGTCAAAACTTGCTCACAAAATCAACGAGCTTAGTTTTTTGATAAAAATTCTCAAGACAACCCTCCATTGGTAGAATGTGCTTGGTACAAAGACATTATTTTTTTTCTACAAGAGTTAAGCCCCGCTGATTTAATGGGGAAGAGAAAGGTTAGAGCCTTAAACCTAAAAGAAATTAGATATTGCCTTATTGACCAGGTCTTGTATTGGAAAGACCCTCTAGGAGTACTCCTGAGATGTTTAGACCCACAAGAGGCCCAAAATATTATGTTTGATTTTCATGACAACCTACGTGGGGGACATCACTTCTGGAGAACCATAGCCTATAAAATTCTTAGGGATCGGTACTTTTGGCCTAGCCTATTCACTAATGTCTTTGAAAAGATCAGGGCTTGTATTAAGTGTCAAAAGTTATCTGGGAAGAAGAAACTCAAGTATTTTCCATTGAATCCCATGGTAGCTTGAGGACCCTTTCAGTAGTGGGGGATGGACTTCATTGGGGAAAGTCATCCCACTTCAAGCTGTCAGCATAGGTGGATCTTGACCACAACAGATTACTTCACCAAATGGATAGAAGCTATCCCCACAAGGGGTGATTCTCACAAAGTAATCATTGGTTTTCTTGAAGATATTATAGCCAGGCTTGGTTGCCCGAATAGTATCATGACTAATAATGTTGTATATTTCAAGGTTGAACCATTGATCAAAATTTGTGAGTAGTTCAGAATTTAATTGATCCACTCCACCCCCTACCATCCTCAAGGAAATGGACTAGCATAGTCCTCTAACAATATCCTTATAAAGATTATCAAAAGACTGCTAGAGGAAAACAAGAAATCATGGGATTCAAAGCTAAAATTTTCTCTGTGGGCTGGCAGAGTGACAACAAATAGATCTCTTGGTGTCTCTCATTTTCAACTTGTGTACGGAGTTGAAGCCATATTTCCTTCTCATCTCACCTTTCCAGTGGAAAAATTCTTCCAAGAATGTCAAGGGGATCCTGATGATATTATCAAAAGAATAAAACAACTGGTAGAAGTGGAACAGGCTAGAGAGAAGATGCTAGACAAAGCACATGAACATCAACAGAAGATCAAGCAGGCCTTTGACAGGAAGAACAGTAAAGAAGATTTCTAGATGGGAAATCTAGTACTCGAATGGGATGCACCCAAACAGGATAAGGGAAAGCATGGTAAATTTGAAGCCCTATGGATTGGACCCTTCAAATTTTCTGAGGTATTTCCAAATAACACTTACAGGTTGCAGAATTTGGAGGGTGATGAAGTTTTTGGTGGCCCTGTTAATGGGCATTTTTTGAAAAATTTCTTTGTTTGAGCCGTGAGTGGCTGCTTCACGCCATTGTAAATATCATTTTCTTTCTGTTTTAATGGTTGAATCCAAAACCCAACAGTAAGGTGAATTAAGTTGCAAGTTATTTCCATCTTAGAGGGAGAAGGATATCCCCCATGGAGCCTATTGTTGTCACATATGTTTGTATGGAGGGGTTTTTCCCTAGAAAATATCCCCATGGGGAAAAAATGACAAATAGGGGGCCAAAAACCCACTTTTATCATTTGTCCTAAGTTTTGTGCCAAGGCGCATTGTGATAAGGGGTGCGTAGATCTTGGAGGCTGAGGTCTGTGCATTGAAATCTATGGTGCAGTATCCATATTATATCCCCACAACATTCTACATTTAACAAGGGGGAGGGGGGTCCGATTTGGTGGTTTTTGAGCTCGAGCCCCCCACTATTATGGTGCTTCCTTGTTAACTCACCCCTCCCCTCCCCCCCACTCAAAACCTCTTACCACCCCCCCTCCCTCTGAGTAGACCACTTACCACCTTTGCTTACCACCCTCATTTCTTGCCAACACTTGTCCTCCAGTCACTCATCTCTCCACCCATCACATCCCCTCTTTCCTATGCCGCTTATCACCATCTTCCATGTGTATCCCACTCCTACCTCATGTCATATCCCCTCTCTACCTCCCCCCACTTTCTTTGTGACACATGTCTCCCGTGTCGCTTCCACCCGTGTAGTTGTTGTCCCCACTATGCTTATCACTGCAGCCTCCCATATGACTCCACATCACCTTCCCATGCCACATCACCTTTGCGCCTTTACATCTCAGTGCAACATGATAGAGAAGCTCATCAATGCAAAGCTTTGAAAGCATGATAGGATCGCCTTAGGAAGTTGGAGCCGGTTCAGAGTATATGTAGGCATTTTTTCCATTTTTTTTAGTGTCGATGGTAGAGCTAAGCTCCCGATTGTAAAGTTTTAATGAAGCCTTTGGTTCACTTATTATATTTTTCCATTTGATACTTCTTGTTTAATGACAGTCAACTTTCTTTTCATCTCTGTTGCTTCTAATACTGAAAGACTCAGGCATGGAGGATCCAGTCGAGTATTGTAACTGTATTGTAATGTAGGTTTGATTGTAGTGTTGTTATAACATTTTCAGTTTCTTGAAGTTTTGGATCGAAGAGGATATTGCATTCAAAGATTATCTTCCTTAGGCTGCTGGAAGACAGGATGTCCATAGCATAACTTTACATTTTCTCCTCAATTTCTTTTGCCTGCTCACCCTTACTTCAACCTACTATCTGAAGTTAGATCAAGACCTCATCTGCTTGTGCATACCAGCCCGGTTTTTGAGTTAAAGAGATATCATCCTAAGTTTTCATTCATTAGACCCCCCTTTAAATTATTCACTGTGACATAAAAAACTGATGGGTACTGGGCTTACGTCTATCGCAATCTAGAGGTGACTTCTATTACTAACACCCTTTATTCATACCTCTAGTCCTGGGGGGTTATTCACTAAGAATATTTTTGGGAACACATTTCCATTAGGGTATACACCTACCCCTTGGGGGCATGTCTAGTAGTGGGAGTAGCCAGGCTCCTAGAAGTTCCACCATCCTTGGGGGAACTCGCTCCTCTGGAACACCTCATCCCTTCGAAAACACAAATGCAAGGGGACTGCAAGGTTCATCTAGGACTTCATGAACTTCATATTCTTCCTAATATTCATTTTCTCATATGTCATTGCCTTTCCTTTCAATATTAGAATTACTTGACTTGTCGCATTTCAAAAATGAACCTATTTCCCACAACCCTTCATGGTTGGTCATGCCTAGTAAGCTTCCATCATACATGCCAAAATTCGAAGGAAATTTGGGAGAAGACCCCTCCACACACATCATGACATATCATTTGTGGTGCTCATCCAAATATTTTATGGATGATAGCGTGAGGTTGTGTATTTTCCAAATATCCCCAACTGGAAGTTCTACAAAATGGTACATTGACTTATAAGGAACTTCCTTTGGAAGTTTTAATGACTTGGAAATGGATTTTCTAATGCATTACCAATTTCCCATACAATATGATATCAAAAACAATCTATTACAATATCTATGAAAGGATACCTCCACTCACATTTATGATCATACAAATGAGTGGAGACGAATATGTAGGATGATCAATACCCAGATTCTAAGAAAAATCCTAATGGAGTGTCTCACAAAGTCCCTCTTAACACCCATTTCCAAAGATGTAGCTATGTCTTGGGTGACTACCAAGGAGCAAGACATCATGCAAGCCCATCACTTGGGTTTTTATTTACTCTCTATCAAGAACACTTTATGATATTATCCCACATGCTCCTAAGCCATTGACAGATCCTATAAAGACAAACCCAAGACCCCATGTCGATGGTGTGGTGGGTTTTTTTCCCCAGCCTCTATGGGCTAGTTAGATGAATATATGGATCACATGTCTATCTCTTCACACCCATCGTCTTCTAGCTCTAATGCTCAAACTACAAAAATCCCTACTTAGACCTCTAAGGTGAATTTGGTGTAATACACACAACCAAAGAATCCTCAACAATCTAAAGGAAAGAATATGAGGAATAAGAAGAAAAATTCCAGCACTAAGCAAGGGACCACTCCCTCCCAAAACAATCAAGGGGGAGGGGGGGAACAAAAGAGAAGAAGAAAATTTGTTTCCCCTACGTGATCTATGGGGAGGACCAGCCTACTCATCGATGTCCTAGGAAGGATGAGATCCATCAATATTTGGCTCAACAAAGGGGCCCCCAGCAACCCACTTTCCTAACTCATCCTTTTCCCCCTCAACCTCAATACATTGTTGCAACAAATCTTTCCCCTCCCCAAGGGGTCATGGTAGGTACCCATCAACATGATGGGTCTTCCTCAAGTGCCACAATTTTCATGTGTGACAATATTGTCAACTTGAAGAATAAATCCAAGAACTACAACAATTTCGAGCCTATTCCTATTGTTTAGGAGTCAACATATTCTTCCTACCCTGGTGGCCCTCTTAAAATTGAGAATCCATCCTTTGATACAACACTTTTCTCCCGAAGGGCATCCTTTGATGAATGACACACAACCCAAATACATAGGATACCCATAACTACAGTATTGTGGAAGACTTGGCCTAGGAACCATATGACATGTCTTCACTTGAAGTCCTCCAAAGCTTCCCAATGCAACATAAATACTTGTTGTCTGCCTTAGGTGGGGTTGATCCCTCAAAGTAAAGTTTGATAACCTTTGATTATGATAATGTTCATCATAGTCGCTCCCATAAAATCACTTTCTAGATCAAATTAAAAACGATGGGGAATAATATATTTTGCACTGTGATTGATGAAGGAGCCTCGACTTGCATTATATCTATGTCATATTGGATGGCCCTTGTCTCTCCAAATCTTCATACATATACAACATTGTTGAAATCATTTGATGGACATATTTTCCATGTCCATGGGATAATCACCTCCTTACCCATCGAGTTAGGTGGTAAGCCTATCTCTATTGTTGTGGAGGTTGTTGATGCATATCTGTTAAGCCCTAATATTGGCTCATTAACTCTTAATTGGGGCATATTAGATTAATAATGTTATTTTATTTATGTTGGCTTGCTCATTAACCCTTAATTAGGGAATATTAGATTAGTAATGTTATTTTATTTATGTCGTCTTTAGGCCATTAGTTGTAATTATACCTCCTAGTCTCCTATATATACCAAGGAGACATTTTCATTTTGAATCATCTTGGAATTCAACATTTAAGTGGGGTAAGAGGAGGTTGCCCCCTCGAAGAGGCTTATTATCTAAAATTATCTCTTTTTCAAGGCGTTGATTACTTTTCCTGAGGTTTTTCTATGCTATATTGATGTTTGGTTCTTAGCATATAGTATCAGAGCTCAAGGTCTTGGGGTTTCGCTGCTACATATGAGACATTGTGGAATTTTTGCTATAACTTTTTTTCCACAACGTTTCAGAAGGAACCACTTGGAGGGTATTTATTATACGGATCAAGGTACGTTGGGCTAAAAATTTAGCTTCTGAGGCCTTATACTTTTGGAGATACAGCCTGTACAAGATAGGGTTCTCGAATCATCCTGAAATGAGTCATTGTGGAATTTTTGCTATAAAACATTTTCTGTAACGTTTCAGACCCTTAAATAAAGAGGAAATTTACAGAAATTATTAAGGAATCTTTGGTAAAAATTTCAACTTCAGGGTCATCATAAATTTGTATATACACCTTGTGTAAGATAGGGTATCTGACTAGTCCTATTGACTAGTCTCAAGAAGGTGTTCCAAGTAAAACAATCATAACTTCTTGCTAGAGTATCCAAATTGAGTGGGATTGGTTGCATTGTATCATGGACAGTCTGTGGCATTTTGGGTGCGAGTTTCAGAATTTGATATCAATTATTTTGTTTGGGGCATTCTATACAAGTGAGATCTCCTGGAAAGGCCAAAAATCGACAAGTTGTGAGGAAGTTACCGTAAATTCCACTTGGCGCATCCAATTTTGATCAGACCTGTGGCATTGCAGAGAAGAAATATCAGAGAACTACCTAAAATAAAGTTTCATACCCAGAAGGGCCGAAACTTGGGAGATAGAACAGAATAAATATTGTCTAGTAGAACCACCTAAAAATCAAGACTCAAAAGTGATATTTGGCCAACATGCCACCCAAAAAGGGACCTTCTACAGCAAATAAGCCTCCAGAAAATCCTAATTGGACTCTTGATGAAGGTGAAGAAATGCGTAGGGACATAAATGATTTACAAAAGAAGACAATAACCAAAGATGAACTACAAGAGATGATGGATTCAATGGAAGCTAAGTTGGATACTAAGATGGATTCAATGGAAGCTAAGTTGGATACTAAGATGGATTCAATGGAAGCTAATTTGGATACTAAGATGGATTCAATGGAAGCTAAGATCATGGAAGTAATGAAAAATTTTGTAACAAAGAAGACACCCAAAAGTGAAAATGCATCCCATGAAATTCATGATGAGGACAAAGGAAGGTGAATCAAGAATGGAGAAACTCCAACTTTGGTTTGAAGACCAACCACGTTCCTAAGATTGATATGAGGAAGTTTGATGGAAAGGACCCAATCACATGGATACTTCAGATGGAGCAATTCTTTGATCTCCATAATGTGCCACATACACAAAAGGTACGAATTGCTTCT
>JASDQU010738188.1:90115-113214 GCA_032191745.1 Picea mariana | reverse complement strand
TTTCATGAAAGAGTGTTAGTACTGAATCTCTGTTTGAGAATAAGGGTCATGTTCTCTGATTACAAGATAGTTGTTCTTTCCCATTGCAATGATACTTTAAAATGTAATCCAGGATTCTTAAATTGAACTATAAGGAATTGCAATTAGGGAGATTTCTTTCCTGTGATTTAATTCAATAACTTCACTTCACTTCAGCAAATATAGATAGAATGATTTCTTTACTACAACACTAAGTGCTTTTGGAATTGAGCATATACAGTGCGTGGCTATCTTTGAAACAAAAGAATTCCCTAGGTTGATAATTTATGTTCCACTTGGTTGTTTAAAATTAATTAAGCAATTATAGTGACCAACACCAAACACAACAGAGGAAGCAGTCATTAAGTTTCTCTTTGAATTATTTGTATGCTATGGATTACCTAGGGAATTAATCACTGATGGAGGGTCGCAATTTACAGCCCATAAAATCAAGTCCACTCTACGCAATTATCATATTAAACACATAGTTACTTCCCCATAACACCCACATGCAAACAGACAAGTAGAAAGTACCAATAATTGGAGGCAGTTTTGAAAAAAAGAGTCTCAACAAACCGTTAGAATTGGGTATCTGAGCTCCCAAATGCCTTATGGGCCTACCGCACAACATGGCGTAAAACTACTGACCACTCTCCTTATCATCTATTCTATGGAAAATAACCTATATTTTCGATTGAATTTGAGATAAAGACTCTAAGAATGGCCCAGGAAATTGGACTAGATCTTATGGAATCACACACATAGTGCTTACAATGGCTCAATGAGTTAGATGAAGCACACATGTTCGCCCTACAATGCACAACTTTTATTCAGCAACAGAGAGCTAGCTGGCACGATAAACATATCAAGAAGAAATCCTTCCAGAAAGGTGATGGGGCGCTTCTCTATGATTCCATATTTCAGGATTTCCCTGTAAAATTACAAAGAAGGTGGCTGGGACTATATGCAATCAATGAAGTTCATGATAATGGCACTGTCACTTTAGTTACCATTGACGGGTCTGGTTCTCCTTTTCTGGTAAATGGACATCGACTATGACTCTACCATAAGCTCCTTTCAAAAGAATCCTTTTGCCAAGAAGTAAGTAAGGACCCTACTGTTCATATTTTAGCTGGCTGGGAAGGTAACCCAATAGCTTCAACTTCATAAAATTATGATTTTTACCAGAACTGTACATATTGTATATACCTTTATTTATGAATTTGATTGAGTTTTTGTTTTTTATAGGGAAGTCGCTTGAGAGAATGAGAAATATAAGGGATGACTGTAATACATATAATTAGCGCTCTTTTTTGTTCCTTATCCAAAATTTCAATTTACTCTTGTCTCATTTTGGAAGATCCAGCAAAACACAAAAGATGAATATGTCATGTTCTGTAGAAAAAATCGAGAGACTGTAGAAAATAAAAAAATGAATGCATCACACTAAAACACCATCATTGAATAAACCTATCCATAAAAATTAAATGAATTTAGTTGATGAATAATCAATCCTAGATTCGCTAAAACAAAAATGTCTGCGGGAGGTTTCCAATCACTTAATTAGATGGTTAAAAATTTGAACATCATCATTGTCGTTCATTTGAAATGGAAAAACTATTGTCCCCTTCATACGATTGTTGTTCCCTTTGCGTGTAGTACCTCGTTTGAACAGAACAACTATTGTTCCCTTCGTATGATTGGTGTTCCCTTTGCGCGTAGTACCATTCATTTGAATGGAACAACTATTATTCCCTTCATACAATTGTTGTTCCCTTCATGAGTAGTGTCCTCTATTTGAAAGTAACGAATGTCATTCCCTTTGTTACAACTATTGTTCCCTTTTTTGTGATTGTTGTTCCTTTTTCGGATAGCGTTGTTCATCCGAAAGAAATAACTGTTGTTCCTTCTGCAGTTTTTCCATATTGTTGTTCCTTTCTCTCAAAAGTCACGATTCTTTTCTCATGAACAAGCATGCCATTATTACGTTAGCCACTCCTTTGGGTATGACCCTCACTAATTAATTTTCATGAGAATCAATTATAATTATCATAGTAACAGTTTGTCATTTTTTTATGGACTATCTAACATACATTATCGAATCAGTTTTGGATTAATTTCTCCGAATTATCTTAAATATTGTTCATAATCCTTAACCACCATAATTCATTTCTTTCCCCTATATATATACATATACTTGAAAGATAATTTTCCTTAATATCATAATAAGGAGTCTAAAGACCATTTTTACTTGGCATTCTTACACTTCTTATGCCATCCCTCACTCTTAAGGAGTAGATGATCCTCGCTTAATAGAGCCTAAAAAAAAAAAAAAAAAAAAAAANTATATATATAAGTAAAGAAATAAATTTCTCCCACAAATGATATGGGGTCTCATCATGAGCCAACCTACCACAATCATTAGATAATAACATAATTGACATTCCCACTATGGCTAGCACACCAAGGCAATAAACTTTGGTATTTTTTTGTCAAAGGACAAGGGGTCTCATCACGAGCTGACTTGTTCACTTAGGTTATGATCTAGTGAGTGGCATTATCGTTATCTGGCTACCAAACCCGGATGGTGTTCTTTTTGGGAAAATATGATTCAAGCTATTTATTAAGGATACAGGCTCATCTATGGGTTAAAAGGAAACCCTGTCGAGGCTATGGACGTCTACTGGCAATAGTGGCTCTACCTGTGGTATGGAAGTTTACCTTAAATATGCCAAGTTTTTTTTTGTGTTCCATGAATTCCTTTCCTAACAAAGAGGCTAGCATTCCGGTTATATTCAATAACAAGGGAAAGTAACAAGGTTATGACATGTGGAATATTTATAAACACGTGAACAAATTTAGATTATTCAGAATCTTTTTCCTTAAACATATTTTTTGAACATAGGTATGTGAATTTGAATTTATCATAAAAGAATGATTATTTTTCATGATTACTGTTAAAGTGATTTTGAAGGTTATTTATGATCTCCCAGTGGCGACAATGACGACGACGTAGTAATTACCCCTCACTTGAACTACCTACCATCATTACACTCGCACATATTGATGGTCGAGGTCGACCTTTTCATTTATGAGGGGGAGGATGTTCTGCACATCTATCAATAGATCATAATGATTTCAATAAATGGGAAAAATTACATTTTTATATACATTTGTTGTTCTATGATATTCACCATTTTTGGTAATATTTTCTCAAAAGCTGTTCAAACTAAGTTGCAGTTGGAAACGATAGTTATCCTCATTTGTTTATAGAAGACATGGGTGGCCGAAGTGTATGCCGAGAGCCCACATTTTTGCAAGTAACCGAACAGGAAAGGGAAATTTTACATAGTTTGGGGTGGACAAAATATTTCAACAGATTGTAGGGATATGACACAAACACCATGCTAGCATTTTTCCATAACTTGCAGAGAGGAGTCTCTATGATCTGAGACATACAAATTATGGTCACTGAGGAAATTATAGAAGAGGTAATAAGCCTCCCCAACGAAGGAATACAATGGATTAGGAAGTATACAACACTCAAGGAGGCTATGGAATATTTCATAGAACCTGGAGAAGAAATCGATAAAAAAGGGAAAGGACTCAACCCCACCGCTCTCAGCGAGCCATGGAGGGAGATAGCAAGAGTAATACAAAGGTATATCACATGCAATGGGAGGTACGATGTGGTGAGGCTGCACCACCTCAAATTGTTAGTAGCACTAAAACATAGGTTAGTAATAAATTTTCCATTCTTTTTAAATGCCATGCTGCATTAAGTTGTTGCAAGGAATCAGAAGGCTAAAGACCCTGTCACTATAATTAGTCACTATGGACTATTAAATTTACTAGTAAACAAGACCCTAAGCCAAACTCAAATAACTTGGGGATATTTAATCAAGGCCAATAGGCCCCTACTAATCAAACAACCCAAAATCCACCAATAAATTCCCTCATAGGGAATTTAGACAACTCAAGAAGAAGGAGGAAGTTCCCAAATTGAAACTCCACTACCCTAGCCTGAAATTGAAGTAGACCCCATCCAGCTGGCAGAAAATTATACCAAATAGGAAGAAACATCAAATAAGAGGAGACAAATAACAATTATTTTTCCTGAAACCTCTACTGTGAAAAGAAGAAGGGGTAAAAAGATAATTCAACCTGAAAAAATTCAGGAAACTATGTAGCCTTCACATGAGAACACTCAAGAAAATGAACAGATAGAACAACCATCACTTGAAAGCCTTACAAAACATTTCTTCAAAAGTTATGAGGTAGATATGGATCAAGTACTTGGGAATTTAGGGACATCAATTACTAAGGACACAGACAAGTCTGGAGAACACCAAGCACCAACTTCTTCTTCAAACCCTGTCTTGGATCTTCCTGACATGGAGATGCCATTCCACGAAGATACAAAATATCCAGAACCTCACATTGAGGTAAACAGTCCTTTGGAATAAATAGAGCACCTAGAAGAAATATGGGAGCAATCACCAGCTGATCAAGGTGGGGAAGACCTTGAAATTCCCCATAAATAGAAAACAACAAGAAAAGACCGCAATAAATCAGAAAATTGAAATAGGAAAACAAGATGCTGAGGAAAAGGGTTAAAAAAATCAAAGTATTGAAACAAAAAGTTGGTAGATTAAAAGAAATAATTAGAGAATTAAGGAAGCAGATGGAGTAATCTGACAAGGCCTGTGAGAGGAATAAATCCAAGAGGCCTAGAGTACAGGGAAGAAACCCACTTCAAAGAAGGATAGTCCACACAAATTCTGTTGGAACACAAACAAAATTGCTCGCTCCTTTGGAAACAACAGAAATAGAAACTCAAATAGAGATTCCAGCAACAGAAGAAATGACTGTCCAAACTGAGGAAGTGCTTCCTACAATTTTTCCTACTCCTTTGGAGACAATTGATACAGAGACCCAGACAGATTCCCCATCAACAAAAGAGACATATTTTCAGACTGAGGAAGAATTTCAGTCTCTTGAACATGGTCCCATTATTAACAGGTTGGAGGTAGAGTTGGTGTAAACCCAACAGTCCATAACTCAAAGCAGGAGTGAAATGGTAACAATGGCACAGCATCAAAGAGTTTTCAAACAACTTAAAGCCATGTCAAGAATAGAAAATGAGACTTTTTTTGAGCTCAACAGAGCTCAAGCAAAGGTGAATAAAGTACAGGTCCAGTTAGATGGAGCTTTGGAGAAAATCAAAGAAATTTTCTCTGTTTATTCTGATATAGTAGCTTGCAAGGTTCTTGCTACTAATTACACCTTATTTTTATTAGAACGTTATCTGATGCTCAGAATAAAAGCTATTAGAGTAGGCAAAACTTTTAAGTTCACCACCGTTTCTAATTTTGTTTCATATTTTAGAGAACAAGAAGATGGTGTACAATACTTTATGTGTGAATTATGCCTTCACAATTTCATCCTAGGAGAGAACAAAAAAGAGAACCCCAGTCCTTTCATTGGGGACATATAGTTTCAGGAATTCTTGTCCTTTGCCAAAAACCAAACCAGGTGGGCTAAAGCACACAAGGTTTTCATGAAAAGGGAGACTAGGCTAGACTTGTGGATCAGAGGGGAACCTTCTAAAACCATTCAAACCATTATGCAACACAAAAAAATCATGAAGAGGGAGAAGGTTGTAGAATCCTTAGCCCCCATCCACAAACATGTTTTAAATTCAGGTCTACAGTATTTTAGAGAGCTTAAAGAAGAAGCCATTTCTACTGCTAAGCTAAGATGAGATGTCTCCTCAAATGCAGTCAAGAGCATGGAACCCTTTGGTTTCAGAAATTTCCATGCAACCACCTTCAGGTTAGAGAGATATGCCAAAATGATCCATAATGAAGGGCCTGCCTAGATTGGATGAAAGTACAATCCTCCCATCATTTGGTACCCTCGAGAGAATTATCAGAGTAATTATGAAATTCGTAAGAAGGAGGAAGATGTTGCTTTTGAAGAGATTAAAGGTAAGAATGGGTTCAGGAGACCTGGATAAAAGACCTTTCCTCCCTAAAGCATCACTTCTTTACATGTAAACTATCTTCTTGCATGAGGACATGCAAAAAGGTTAGCTGGGGGGTATGTTGAGTTGAGAAAAAGGTACAAATATTCTCCTTATCACCATGGTTTATGATATAATATTGATTGAATTTTCTATTAATTATAAATAATAAGGAAATAAAATGATTAAAAGTCTTCTAGAAAAGTTAATAAGTGATATTAGATCATTTCTAAATTTCGGTTTCAATTGTTTGGTTTTATTGCAGAAATGGACAATTATTGTTAAAATCAAGATAGCTAAGGGGATTATGAAGATGCATAGACTATTGGAGATTGAAGAAATCAAGCGCAAAGAAGTTTTGAGGAAGATTGACTCTCTTTTGTAATCTTTATAAATATTAAAAGCAATCCTGAGGATCTCTCGATCCTCAGGATAACGTAATTTACCCATATCATTGTAATATATAGAGGGTGATGAACCATAGAGAAATATCAAAGAAATTTATGCAAGCATTCGGACCTCTAAATTTCTCTATACAAGCAGTCTATTGTAAATGTTTTATTATTTATGGAATTAATGGAAGCGCTGAGTGTTTTTACCATCTTTGCGTACTGAGTTTTTAGCAGCAGTACCTTCTGAAGACTATGGGCCTAGTCGGAAGGAGTTACTGTCTCAATCTATAATCGTATCAATTTGATTTCAGTTCTATGATTTAAATCTCTTTTCAACAATTAAGATAAATGTGTGGGTGTGTTGATGTTTTCATAAATTGGTTATGTTATTTAATTACAGAGGATAGATGTTTCATTTGAAGGTTATCGATTGTTGTTACATTTCCCATTGCTGCAGTTTATTGATTGAGAGTTCCTCTCATTTTCACTTGCATCGTTCCTTTTATTAAATTTACAGTTGTTGTTCCTTTCACTTAAATCTGCATTTGTCATTCCTTCTCAATTTTACAGTACTTAGTTGTTCTTTTTCAGCAGGTTAGATAATCATTGATAGATTGGTTTATTAAGTATTTTCATAGATTAAATTATTATTTCTCAGCTAGATGAATTCAACAAATTGGTTAATTCCTTTAATTCACATCATGTTATTGATCAGAATACAATTCTGTTGAGTAAGATCTTAGAGTCAGAGCTTTTAAGGAATGTGTGAGGAACTTGATTATTGATAAACTCATATTTGCTTTAACTACACAATTTTAACCTCTACAACTATCTGCATAGACTTTGATGATATTCTTTAAAGAAAAGACGAATCCTTGGTTGATAAATTAATGTTAAACTAGGGTTGTTTTTAGGAAATTGTTGGCACAGGGGTAGACCCAGGGTTCAACGCTCAAGAGCGCACCAAAAAAACCCTAACTACCAACCCTTTAGGCAACACCTGCGAAGTAGATGAAGTCTCACTTGAGGTAGAGGCAGGGTTGGTTGTAGGACTCAGATGTCTGCAACCTCAGCTGGGACACCGATCTGTAATTATATATTTTACAGGGCACTTAGCATAGATCAATCATCAATATTTAACCCTTATGGTACTTTGCAGATAGCACAGAGCATCGCAGTGAATAATTAGACTAAATATTATTCAATACTTAGCCACAGAAATATAGATTAGATTCAACAGATCAAACGCTAAGCATCGTATATATCAAATCTAACATTTATTCATACATCATAAGAACATATCATAACTAGATCTATCTAATCACAACAAGTACTTAGCCAAGAAGGAGATAAACACATCAGATCAAAGAATAGAGTACAATACACATAGTTATCATGGTTCACCCCCACCCTAGGGCTACATCCACAAAGTCTTCTTATTTATATTATCTCGGTCAAGCGGTTACAACACAGAGCTTCAGTGACCCTTACTTCGCACAGGACAAAAGATCTGCGTAGCTCACTAGATCCTCATTCCTTGTACTTCATCACAAATCCTTCTACAGTCTCTCACAGGGACTTGCACTCAGCTCTACAAGTCAAACACAAATTGCGCAAAGCCTTACAATACTTAATCACACAAATCCAACTCTTATCACTTTAGCCAACTTGCAGAAAGAAATCACCAAGTGCACTAAGCAACAACTTCTACTATTTCTTACATTGCCTATCTATTTATAGATTAAAAAATGGGCCTAAGCATGGGTAAACCCACAGGGTGACATCCCTTTCCCATTACATCAACCCAAAACCCTAAAAGGGGCACAAAAATAGGTCTTGCTTCCTTAATTTCCGCTTTGTGTTGTGCTCCATCTTTGGCAAGTTGTCGCAGTCCCAAAAATGGTCAAATATGACCACGTATTCTTCAAAAAT
The DNA here is from genome assembly GCA_032191745.1 of Picea mariana. Lineage (NCBI taxonomy): Eukaryota > Viridiplantae > Streptophyta > Pinopsida > Pinales > Pinaceae > Picea > Picea mariana. The sequence goes on along the minus strand of JASDQU010738188.1, from coordinate 104,847 downwards.
TGGTCAAGGGCCAACAAACATCTTTAGAGCCCAACAACGAGCATCTTGTAGCCAATATGGTACAAAAAAATAGAGGGAAAATAGGGACCCTTCTTCTTCATATTTTTGGGAAAGAGTTTCAGTGACCACATTTTCTTTTAGCATCTTGTAAATGATATCATAATTGTAGTCGAATAGCTTGGTTACCCATTTTTGTTGTTCCGAGGATATGAAATTATTTGTTCCAGAAAATACTTGAGGCTTTAGTGATCAATTTTAATCTAGAAGAATTGCCTCAATAGATAAGGACACCAGAGATCCACGACATGTAGCATAGCCAACATTTCCTTTTCATAGATTGATCGGCCCAATTTTTTTTCTGAAAGTTGTTTTTTGGTGAAGGCCAAAGGCATACCCTCTTGCATGATGAATTCCCCAATTATTTTTCATGAAGCATCACATTCCAAGACAAAGGTCTTGGTGAAGTTTGGAAGAGCCAACACCGACATCGTGCACATAGTCACTCTCAAGACATGGAAGGGTTGATAAGCTATTGGAGTCCAGTTGAAGGCATTATTTTTAAGGAGGGAAATGAGAGGTGTTGCATTTTTTCCATAAGTATTAACAAACTTGTGATAATAACATGTTAAACCTAGAAATTCACGTAATATATTAAGATTTTTAGGGCAAGACCAATCCTATGTATATTCAATTTTCTTAGGATCCACCCTGACACCATTCTTCCCAACAATATGACCTAGGTACTCCACTTTTGAGGATCCAAAGGAACATTTAGATTGGTTGAGGAAACATTTTTTTTGAGAGAGGAGATACAAATATAGACCCACATGGGTAGGATGGGTTGTCCAAGTTTTAGTATAGATGACAATATCATAAAAAAAAAATAATACAAAATGATGGAGAAAAGGATGGAAGACATGATTCATGAGATCTTGGAAGGCTGATGGGGAATTACAAATTTGAAAGGGTATGACCAAGAAATCATAGTGACCCTCACGATTTATAAAGGAAGTATTGGGGATGTATTATTCTTTCATATGGATCTAGTGGTATCCAAATCAGAGATCAAGTTTAGTAAATTATCAGGCATCGCTCAATTCATATAATAGGTCATCAATGACAAGAATCAAAAAATTGTCTTTGATGATGAGTTTATTGAGGGAGAGAAATTCTAGACACATACACTAAGTACCTTCTCTCTTGAGTACCATGGACCTAGGAGAATAATAGAGGCTGGTACTAGGACGAATAATACCCACTTCAAGCAATTCTTGCACGATTTTCTCAATTTCATTCTTCTGGGAAAAGGGATGATGATACGAGCAAACATTAGGAGGGAGACTATCAAGGATAACTGGAATGGAATGATAATGAACACCACGGGAAGGGGGAAGTCCCTGGGGAGTGGAAAAAATATCTTGGTGTTTGGATATGAAAGATTGGAGGTCAGGATGCACATAGGGTGTATCAACTACTTGAATAGAATGGATTTGGATCATAATTCCTGAATGACCTTTTTAAGAAGATTTTACATGCGATAGGAACTAATGATATTAGGGGAACCTCTTTTGATTCCTTAGAAGTGATATCCTTGGCCCTTCTATTTGAATTGCATGGTTAATTCCTTAAAATCCTTGAGAATGGGGCCCAAAGTGTGTAACCATTCATCACCTAGCACATTGTCAGAATCGTCCATATCAATGAAAAAAATATGATATTTCAAATGGTACTTCCCAATTTAAAGATGTACATTTTCATAAGACCCACAAAATTTCATGGAACTTCCATTAGCTATCATGATTTGAAAATTGTCTACGACACAAATATAGCAATTGATTTCTGAGGCAATGTGACGGTGAATAACATTATGGGTGCTTCCATTGTCAACAAGGATGATGAATTTCATATGCTTAATATAGCCAATGATATTGAGGGTTTGGGGAGAAGAGAATACCATGAGGGCATGTAATGAAATGGGTGGCTCAAATTCTAGTGGGTCAACAAGCGGAGTAGTAGCATCAGGAAGGGGTAGTTCTTCAATAGGGGTGGCTTCAAATTACTCTTCAGGAGAATCCTCTGAAATGGCCATAAAAATATTTTTTTCCTTACACTTGTGCCTGAGAAAATATTTTTCATCACAATAATAGAAAATACCTTTGAGTTGGAATTCAACCATTTCTTTTCATGCTAACTTTTGGACCTTGAGAGGAGTGGTTCAACTTCTGGTGGGTCAACAAGCAGAGTAGTAGCATCGGGAAGGGGTATCTCTTCAATACGGGGAGCTTCAACTTCCTCTTCAGGAACATCCTCTGAAATGGCCATAAAAATATTTTTTCCTTACATTTGTTCCCGAGAAAATAATTTTTATCACAATTATAGAAAATACCTTTGAGTTTTCATTCAACCATTTCTTCTCATGTTAACTTTTAGACCTTGAGAGAAGTGGGATAAGGGGAAGGTGTGTTGGGTTTAGGCTGGATAAGAAAAGTGGGTTTTTTCCTCTGGGCCAAAATGACCTATTGTGCCTCCTCGACACGCTTAGTGGATTCCAACCAAATCTGGGGGAAACACATGAAAACATGGGCTCGAATTTCATCCTTGAGGCCATTGATAAATAATTCCATGAGGAAAGCATATGTCACACCCTTCATTCGAGTTCGAGTGCTCAAAGTAAGTAATAAAATATTCTATGGTTATATATGGTTTTATCTTGGTAAGACTTCCTAAATTGTGGGTGTCTGTATCAAAGAGTTCATACATATCAAGAACAAAATGTGATCAAGAAACATACCCTTGGTGTGCATTATGAATCTATTGCCACCGTTTCCATATTTCTGGATCCAAATAGAGAATTCCATAAAAAATCTTGGTTAACTCATTAGTGATACCATGTAGGGAGAAAAAATGTTCCATTTGATTAACCCAGACTTGTAGATATGATCCATCAAATTTTTTTACCTTGACTCTGGGAAGACGGGGGTCATGAGGTAGGTAGTTGGAATAAGAGAGGAGAGGTTGATTGGATTCAACACCTTTAGTATATATAGGAGGGTCAAAGGAGGGTCTAGCCTAGAATTTGTTCATGAATTGGTGGAGTGTGGAATGGACTACATTAATTTTTCCACTGAGTTGGTATTTGACTTCACCAATGGTGCTAAGGAGATGGTCTTGGATGATATATATTTTTTATGAATGGTTGGAATGTCCCTGTTTACTTTTTCCTAAAGGGAAGTCATATCAATACTCATATTCTGATTGGTTTCTTCTTGGAAGGTGGGAGCCATGATGGAATGAGGGATGGGTTCATGGGGTCAAAGAAAGAGTTGAAAATTATAGGTATGACAACGATCAGGGTGAAAAGGGGAATCCAATGAGATAGGTACCTAATTAGGGGGGCGGAAGGGGAGCGGTAACACAGGAAAAAAAAAGGATGAAAAATGATAGGTATCACTGTGATCAGGATGAAAAGAGGAATACAATGGACTAGGTATCAAATAAGATTGCAAGTAGGCCCCAACCATTTTTTTTTTACTCCTCCAGAGTTATACTCCAATCTGAATAATACTATAGTATCAAAATGCCCAAATTCTTAATAGGAAAAAATGTGTAGTAATTTCACAACCAAAATGAAGTGGCTAAGGTTGCATGATAATTGATATTGTTGGTTCCTTTTATGTGTTGTTTCTTTCCCTAGGGTTAGGGTTGTTAGGGTTCCTATAGAAAAGGGTTTTCCCTTTGGTATATCTCTCTAATATACATGCAGGGTTGAACAATAGTACTCAACCCAATATATTAGGGAACTAACTAAGGAGGATAGATTGTACCCTTAGCCATACTACCCGATTACCCAGGTACTAGAGAGTATCTTCTTGAGTTTTGTTATCGGTGATACTATAACATTCAGGAGGTTGATTGGTTGAGCTAGGTGGGTTCCAGTATTCCTAGGAAAAGTCTGTGCACATGTGTTTTCTAAAGCACTACCACTCACAGGGGGTACAAAGAAGGGTTACAAGGGTGGCCAATATATCTGTGCTTAAGAACCACTTGTATTTACTACATGTATGATTATCCAACCTCATATTTATGTGTTGAATGATTGATCTCTGGGGTTTTAAGACACTAGAACACATCTATACCCTAGAAACAAATAACCCACAATTCCTGCCAAGGAAAGTGCTTTGATACCACTTGTAAGGTACCAGATGTAATATAATATGGAGAAACAAAAATGTTTTGTAGATATCAATAGAAAAATAGAATATTGAGAAGAGAAATACCAAAATGATACCTTTTCTCAAGAAAACAATGTTCAGTTGCCTCTTCTAGGGAGAAACCTCTAGCAGAGAATAACTCTATTACAATAATTCTCAGACAAAAATTATCATACCTCATACTCTTATTTATATTGATTCTATATTCTAAAGAACCTTCTAGAACAATATATTTCTAGAAGCAAAAGCTTCTATTAGGTCTTCTTACATTGAATTGTTCACATTTATTAAATAGGCCTTATAAACTAATGTTGTCCTTTATTACAAAGAAAATATATTATTCTACCTGCGTGAGGGGTTAGGGAGGTTAGGTCCTTAACAAAATCCAACAGAATATGAAAGCCAAGACACAAATCTAGATTAATATTTAATTCACTTTTGGAGGGTGTCTCTTGTCATACATGGACAACAAGCAATGCATCGCTATTCAACTATAGTGAAACCCACGACACCCCCTAGAACATTCTAGATTTGTGGAGTTTCGAATAGGTAAACAAGCGATGAGTTGGTTCTTCGTATAATCAACCTTGAAAATCACATCATTTGAGTATCAATTAGTATCTAGTAGCTATCCCAAGCCTCTTCCAAGGATCTATATAAAGAAGGAAAATATTGAGCATGAGAAGTAAGAATCATTTACAGATCTATGATGCCAAAATTCGGAGGTGCTTCTCCATCCACATTAGTTGCAGTCAAGTTTCTGTTGAGTGCTCAACACACCCTAAATGTTCTGTGACCACTTCCTTTTGGGTACCACCTTGTTTTCCACCTTTGATTGTTCTCACCTTGGTCTAGGACTGATAATCCTCTTATCTTATATGTTTCGAACCATCTTAAGAGACACAACGACTACTCAAGGAATCAACGACCCATAATTTTCCTGACTCTCTAGAGAAGTTTGGCATCGGCGAAAGATTAAGGTGGAGAAAATCATTTTGAGAAGTCAAAGTAGCCAAGTATTGACCTTCATTGATGTCAGACGATAGTAGTGTTTCTTTCTTACGAACAACCTTCAAAATATTTCACCAAAGGTCGATCCTTTCGGCTTCGGCAGAGAAGTGTAATCATGAGTGCCGCACAAAAGAGGAGTTCCACCACCGACCGCCGACGCCCATAATGTTCCCTTAATCACCAATCCAATTGTCATCGGTATCAATATTTTTATCAAGAAGGTAACAATATTTATAAACCATCTAAACAGTAGTCGATCCCTGGTCTTTATGAAGGTAAGATGTGACGTGACGTTTAACCCCTAGCTGTGTCAAGTAATTCACATTCAAAGATTTAGTTAATTCGTAGATCGCGCATTAGTTACTAGCTCATGCATGAATCAAAAGGGAATTGTTAAACTAACTAATACAATGCATCTCCATCCGTGCCTCCGTCATCAACTAGTTAAGTTTCAGCGGCAGAAATCCGATAGCGGTTTATTTTGAAATCTACATTTATCACCCATATTAACTAATTGATATGACTGGTAGTATCTCCCAGTTATATTATTTTGAGTCATTTTATGTGATCCCACTCTACACGGCAAGGAATTCAGAACAAATAGGAGAACAAAGCCACCAGTCCAGACGAAGCATCTGAAGTCCAGTGAGTATTAAACAATTATCTTAGCAAGAATTACAGGTATGGGTTCTCTTGTGGTTTTACGCTTCATTTGTAAATGTTCTCACCCAATGCTTCTCTGTATACATGTCCTAAGGGTGGCTTTAATTGCAGGGAAAATGCCTCTAAAGAAGCCATCCACCAAGAAATCACCACGGGCGCCAAAGATGAAAGAATCAGAAATAGGAGAAGGCTCCTCCCCAGCAGTTGCAAGAGAATTAGAATTCTCTCCTAATCTGGTGTCTGTCATCAAGGCAATCACCAAGGATCCCTTTGTCCAGACCCCATCTTTCAAGGATACATAGGAAATCAGTGGAGAAAAGACAACTTTTCCTCACTAGGAAGAAGTGTTCAAGAAGATTAAGAAAGAAGAACCCCTCAAATATACTCCACATAGCGACCCTGATACAAATAAGCTTGATGACAAGGTCCTCCCAAATATTCACAGGGCTTATCTGCACATGGTGGAAATCCGGTCTCCAGCTTTCCCTTGTGTCGAGCTCTTAAAGTGGCTCATTGTTATTCATACTGATATATCATTGGTTTTCCCTTATGAATTTTTGTGTTTTATGCATAAATGTTTATATCTCGTTTATTTTATTATAGATTAGTTTATATCCAAGCTATATCTAGGATTCTAACACTAGGAACAAAATCAAAATGGTATTGTTTTTTCTCTTGTGTGTAGTAAGGAGGTTGTAGGATATGGAGTTGGAACTTCAGGACTACAACAAGTAGGACATAAGAAGGAAAACATTAAGAAAACAATATGCCATTCTTCCATTTCCTTGTATAATATTGAATCTTGTTTCTTGTTTCTAGGAAATCCATAGAAGTATATCATTATATCTATCTAGGATTAGTCGAAATATCCTAGGGATATATTACCATCCACTCATGATATTTTATCCAGAATATCTTCTTGTGTCATGCACCCCACTAATATTCTATCGTTTGCTCAGATCCCACTTATTATTATTGTAGTAGCCCTTGACCATCTGCCTCTTGCATTGCTTATCCTTTTTTTTCCATCCACCTACCCATAAAAAGAACCGTTTCTTAGAGTGGACCTCACCTTCCAAGTACCCATTTGAATTCATGTTTCTTAGGTTAGTTCCATGCACATGGAACATAGAAGTATGTTGTTAAGCCACCTATTCTCTCTAGATGAGATCACTGTTACCCCTTTTGTGATCATTAAAACATGAAAAAGGCACTAGATGAGATCACTTTTAAGTCTTTTTAATGCTCACTAAACCATGAATAAGACACCTTTTGAGTATTCTTTTAACTCTTTTTTGGACTCGTAAAAAGACATTAAAAATACACCATTTTGAGTATCCTTTTAACTTTTTTTTCGGACTTAGAAAAAGACACAAAAAAGACACCTCATGAGTATAATTTTAACTATTTTTTAGGCTCATTAAAACTGAACAAAAAATACACTACCAAGCACACTTTTATCTCTCTTTCATGCTTGTTAACACATGAAGGAGACACCAAAACAAAAAATAACAGAAAACGAGTTTTTTTTCTTACCATTGATCTATTCATGAAATGGAAGCATCAATCAAGTTTCCCTTGAACATGGTAGTTGTTTGAGTCATCATATTACAGTTGGCTTATAGATTTCCTAGGATCCATACCAGTAATATGAGTCACAAATAAGCTTTCGGTCAATTACTCATTCATTCATCATGGAGAGTGCTTCAATGCCTCTTTCATTATTGCATTATATTTGTACACCTCTTTAGTATTGCTTCCAAGTCATCTTTGTGTCATGTTATATGTTCAAGGGAATTTTAATACTTAGTCGAACATCCATTGTTTTCATGACCTTTTGAGTCAGCCATCGTTGTGCCAATTGTACTTGGCGATTCTATCTCTTCACATCATCTCTTGATGTATGTTTCATGTCGATTGATGGGGGATACATTAAGGCCCTCATTTGATGGATCTCTTCCTATATAATTCAAAAAATTATCTAGGAGAGGGATCTAGAAATGATCTATTACCTTGGATCTTGTAGTCCTCAATGGAAAGCCTCCTTACAATCGAGAATCCGTTTACCCCATTGACTCATGATCAATTGATTCTGTGAGTTTTCGACATCAGATCCTCTATTCACAGTCATTAGATTGTACAAGGTATATTGGGGTCCATTTTCATGATTGGTGGGTCCCCTCGCGTATATTAACGATATACCTCAATGACCAGTAATGAGATATTTTCTACTATGATGTACATCAGTGCATCTATTTTCATGTTTTTGAATCATACCATTCAAGTTTGGGCTGAAGCCCTTGGGCTTGGGGACAAATCATTCCTTCGCATCACCCCTCTCAAGTTGCTATGGATTATATAACTTATATATTATTAATTTGAAGACTTCAGAGGCACTCTCCTTAGTGCTTGTTGTCTTCTTAATGTATACGTTGTGACATAGATCCACATTGTATTTTATTGGGGATATGATCCCATTCATGACATGGATACACTATGTATTCTTGTGTGGCCATGGTATTTCATTTCATTTCATGGATCCAAAAAATAATGTTTTTGCGCCCTTACTTTGATTATCTTCAGAGTCTGGGGATGGTCTATATATGTCTTTATTCTTGGTGTTTGATTGTAGGTAATCTTTGACCTTCTGGCCTCTTTTCTCTTTCCTCATGCTACCTCACATTGGTGATAGTTTATTGTAATGTGTTTTAGCCAGCCATTCCTTTCATGACCTCACACATTAGGGGGGGCATATGTTATAGCCTTAATTTACACTCTATGGTGTTAGGAGGAGAATGGAAAAATATTACAACTGAGACACACTCTTCCACTCATAATTCAATAAATTTTGAGGGTCGCTTGTCAATATACCAATGAAGAGAGACATGTCTCTTGTAATCTATATGACAACCCATGACCATGTCACTATTTGAATGTGTGAAACTAGTGACCACCCCTGTAACCTTCTTGATTCATGGATTTTTGAAGAGTTAAGTGTTGTATGAGTTGGTTCTTCATAGAATGATCCTTCGAACTCACATCATTTGAGTCTCCATTAGTCTCTAGAATATATATAAGCTCTCCCAATCATCTTCCAAGAATCTATATAAGGAAGGTTGATCTCGAGCATGGGGAGGAAAAATCATTCACAGAGTTATGCTGCCAAAATAAAGAGGTGCTTCTCCATTCTACATCAGTTACAGTCTTGTTTCCTAGCTTGGTTGAAAAGATGAAGAGGAGTAAGGATCAAGGGGAAAAGAGGAGTGCATATACACCTAGAGGTAAAGTGCATTGGTTTACTTCTTTCATTTTAATCAATAGATCATTGGTTTTCCCCTATTAATGTTTGTATTTCATTATCAAATGTTTATATCTAATTTATTCTTTCATATATCAAGATAGATATAGATGAATTTGTGATTTCCTAATGCTCTAGAGAATTTTAGATTGGTATTGTTTGTATCTTGTGTGCAGGTATCAAGTTGAAGGAACTTAGAGATGGGTCTCCAAGACTACTCCAGCCAAGTACAAGTGAGGAAAATCCTTAAGGGAAAAGTTTTTGGGACCTTTCTTTTGAAGAATACCAAGTTTTATGGATGTATAAAGGTTTTGTGGAACAATATAGCACAGCAGTAGTGGATCCAAGTGGTGGAAATATAACTGCCATTGCACCAACAAGGAAAAAGAGTGATGAGTCAGTTGGGAAAAGCAACAGAAAGATATGGAATGTTCGATTGCATGCCAGAAGGACATGGAATCAAGAAAGTGTAACAACGGAGTCACAAAGCCAATAAGCCCCATAGGAAATTCATAAATCATGGAGTTATGTAATGGGTTGGGGTTTTGTTCTAAGTTTTTGTTACGGGTTTTCCAATGGTTCTTATGTTGTTGTTTTGTTGTTGTGGGGTTTTTGGGTTTTGTTGTTAATGAGCATTATTGAGAAGGAACTGCAACTGCGCAAAGTTTGAGAGTTGAAATCATATCCCTCATTGTTGATCTATTTGTATAAGTATTGATAGAAAGGAATGTATTCCATGTATGATCATGTGTGATAAGATAATATATGTTGGATTATTCGGGCACCCAAAAATTTGTCAACATGTGGTTGAATGCATGGTTTATTTCCTGTGTAATCTTTTTTATTTTGCGTAACTTCTAGTTGTGTTATGTTTAAACAAGCTTCTTGATGTATGTGTTTACTTTAATGTTGAGTAACATAGACTGCTCGATGCTTTTATTGGTCTAATCTTTTTAACGTTATGATATATTTACCTTTAAGTATGGAATTGTATTGTAATGTGCAGGAGTTGATGATGTGTCCTCTTTAACTCGATTTATCACACAAGTCTCAGTATCACTTTGGGTGAGACTTGATTCCCTTATGGAAGGTTGAATATGCCAGTGCAACTATATTACAACAGTAACTTTGTTGGTAACCTCTGAGAACCCCAGTCTCCAATTTCATGCATGTTGGGTCCTTTTGGTCACATGCGTGAGAAAAACGAGGACCCTTAATTTCCTTGTTGGACCAACAAGAAAACAAATAAATGATTAGTATATTAGTGAATCCACAATATAGTAAATAAATGAAAAATATACAAGAAATGAAAGAAAAATAAGAGCATATAAATTGTAAAAGATGCATAAAATTGACACAAGTGATAACTACCAAAATGGCAAGTGATCCATGAATTTAGAACACCAAAGGAGAAAAGTGGGACTATGGATCCCCTATTCCTTCTTAGGAGGGATCTTGAGTCCCCAAAAAATAGATCTTGACTCTCCTATATGCGACTAAAAATGTTGAATAACTTCTTGGTCAAGTTTCTCAAGAGGTGAGAAGCTTACCAAATGCTATGATTGGTCAAATAGATCTCAAGAAAATAGATGGCTTCTCTAAGAGAAAATGGGCAGGAAAACAATACAATGAATTCCTTCCTTTTTATCATATAATGTCCATGTATTTATAGGACCATAGAAAGATATTTCATAACATGCTCCAAGTGTTAATGGGAGGCATTTAGAGGTGCATCCCATCCTTTCAGTCATCCCAAGGAAATATTTTGGGTTGATCTTGGGGTCTTATACTGATTTACTTTAGCCTAAAAGTAGTTGAGGCCTGATTGAATTCATAAATGTGTTGTTTCTACATTCATGTGGGTTGAATTAGAGATAGTCACACAGACCATGCAGAGTGTGTATTCGGTTCTTTGCTTATCCACGCAAATGTGTGCATGCTGAATTTGGTGGAAATGAACATAAATTTCTGGCTCTTTTTATATAGTTTTGTCATCTTGTTGAAGTAGGTTTTGTAAATGCTAAAAGTATGTTGTGTTTGTGCTAATATTTTCTTCGAACATTTTTTGTATTGTTTATGAGAAATTTTATAGTTATAACATATTCCCCCTAATGTGTGAGGTTAGGAGAATATGTATAAACAAAATACATCATTGTTTCTTTTATAAATAGGAGAGTTGTACATGTTATCTAAGGAGGACTATAGGAGCGATAATTTCAAGGAAAAGGGGATCTTTAGGGGAACCAAGTATTCTTAAAAACATTAAATATACATCTAGGTAAAAATGAGGCAAAAATGCCCCATGCTCGTGTCATGAAACCGTAAATGATATGACAAAAAATGAATATTGCTGATGAATTAAATGTCTGCAACACTCTCGGGGGTGTCTAAAAAACAACATATGACAATTCTGATTACTGAACGGGATCTGAATCAAGGTATGAACAACTCAGATACATTGATGGCCTAGCAAATTAATAGGTCTTTTACGATTACTGGAAACTGCAATGGTCACATAGTAAGACCCACTGTAATGTGAAACTTTGTTGGAGTCGAATGTCATAGGGGGAAACGAAATAAGAAAGTGATGAAGAGTATTTATGTGTCATATGAGACTACTCATTAATAAGGGAATGAGAGCTAAGTTCCTGCCACCTTCCTTGAAACTTGTGACGACATTGACAAGAAATGGGTGTGACTGCAAGAAGCAAAGGGATTCTTTCCATCGATTTTATCAGTTGGGTATCAAGGACTGAATGGAGGAGAGGATGGATGATGTATGGGACTCAAGAACTGCCATAAATGTAGAAGTAGAATGATGGAAGCATTGTCACACTATCACTGTGAGAGATACCACTTTAACAGCCTGTACCACTGACCTGTAGCCAACCAACTTGTAACAGCCTGTACCAAACAACCTGTAATCAACCTATACCATAAAAAAGTGCATCAACCATGCACCAACCTGTACCTCAAGATGTACCATAAATGAGTGCATCAACCATGCACCAAATATGTACCAATCGTGCATCAAATACACATAAACTATGACTCACCATCAACAATACACCTCTTGAATGTGCCAACTCATCAACTACTTGTCTCAACCATGTACCCAACATGTACCTCAACCATATGCCAAATACATATATCAATATAACCATCAAAAATTTCTCTAGAAAACAAATACCATAAACCATTACATCTAACCATGTGCCACAACCTCACTGTTATACAACCTCTATCTGTAACATACCTCAACCAAAAATGTCTCATCAATTTTATCATCCAAATATGATTTGTAACTTTGTAATAGAACTTGTGTATATGATCATATACCTAAAAACCTTCCTTAACTTTAACAACAAGAGACTATAATTTTCATCAAACTTTACTTTAGTCTCACATGACTAATTTTGGATTAGTCAACAACCCTAACTTGAAATAATCATAACTATGTACCATCTTAACCCATTTTCCTTATTTTAGGGTTAACCCACTTGTCCACTTAGTAATTTATCCATTAATTTTATTATTTAAATAATTCATTTTGTATCCACTTTGAATTATAGTACACTCATCACTTCACTTTATTATTTACCTTCTAAAATCTCTTAAACCACTTTCCTTATTTTAGGTCTAACCCACTTCTAACCACTTGTCCACTTAGTAATTTCTCCTTTAACTTTATTATTTAAATAATTTCTTTTGTATCCAATTTGACTTATAGTACACTCATCACTTCACTTTATTATTTAAATAATTTCTTTTTTGCAACCACTTTGACTACTTTGACCTTTTGGGGCGTCTAGATGACTCATGAGGGTTCTCCAACTTCACATGGCCATAACACTCTAACCGTGAGGAGTTATGTGATGTTCCACATACCAACGGAAATGGAATGACATGCAATTTCCATACATAATAGTCTTACCTTCAAATACATTAAAAATAATACCATTATACATCAAACAAACTTGGGTCCATTACCCAAACCTTTTTTCTACCAGAATTCGCTACTAGACTTTCTTCAAGGGTTGACATCAATGACAACCAACCCAATTAATCAACTACATACCCCTTTATAATTGATGGAAACACTATGATGAAATACTAAAGTCATATCATGCAATACTGAAGTCATATCACTCATGCTCCCCCTATGACCATCGCTCCCCCTGGAACCATGCCTCTATGTTATGCATTGAACCATGCCTTTTTTCTCTGCATATGATAAATCTCTCCCCCTTTTTCATCAATGGAAAAATTCTCTTTCCATCCGAAGCTGATCCCCCTAACTGAACTATCCTTAGGGATAATCCCCCTGACTGAACTCTTCCTGACACTGATCTCCCAACCTAAATTGTCCTCTCTATGGTGCTTCCTCATGTAAATCTAAGACATATAAGATAAGCATTCAAAAAAATTCATTTTGGAGTACAAATTTCTCCAACTCTCTGGTGAAGATACTCAAAGATTCCCGTGGAAGTGGTTTTGTAAAGATGTCTGCTACTTGTTCTTTTGTGCCCACGTAATCAACTCTGTTGTTCTTCTCTACAACCTATTCCCATAGAAAGTGATACTTTATTGTAATGTTCTTCGTCTTGGAGTACACCACCGAGTTCCTTGAGATACTGATGGCACTCGTATTATCACAATAGATTGGAATGGGCTCATCATACTCAACTTGTATATCTATCATAGTTTATTTCATCCATAGAACTTGTGTACAACATGTTGATGCTGCAATATATTCTTCTTCGGCTATAGATAAAGATACTAATGATTGTTTATGGTTTATCCATGATACTAAACACTCAACCAAGTAGAATGATACTCCATTGGTGCTTCGTTGGTCATCAATGCAACCTGCCCAATATGCATCTGTGTAGGCAATAAGTGATAGATACAAACTCTTATGTTCCTTTGAGATATCTAAAAATTCTCTTCACTACTAATACATGTGATTCCTTTGGTGCTTCTTGAAATCGTGCCACCTGTCCAATTGCTTGCATTACATCTGGTCTGGATGATGTCACATATATTAAGCTACCAATAATTGACCTACATTGGCTCTGGTCTATAGAATTTGAATCATTATCTTTGCTCAACTTGAAACTAGTTTGCATAGGAGTGATAACTGGTTTGAAATCTTCCATTTTGAACCTCTTTAGAATTTCTCTGATATACTTAGTTTAAGAAATAAAAATTACTTGGTTACTTTGATGTATCTAAAAACCCAGAAAGAAGGATAGTTCTCCAAGTAATGACATTTCAAATTCATTATGAATATCCTTTGCAAATTTCTGGCTTAACCTGTCATCAGTGTTGTCGCAAGAGTCGACTCTAGGCTGTAATAGAGCCAAGCCTTAGCACATTTTTTAATGAAAAATTTATTTATCGTTCAGAACTTGACTTGGGTTACAGCAAGCCAAACCCTGAAAATTTAATTTTGAGTGCACTTCTGACCTAATACACTCAGAGACAGTTCTCTAAACAGCGAAGGGCTCTTTACTCAGGAATATTCAATGATTACAGTAAGAAGGCCA
>JASDQU010738188.1:68227-89861 GCA_032191745.1 Picea mariana | reverse complement strand
AAAAACTAAAGGCTGATGACTAGATACAGAGCACTAATCAGGAGTGAATTCTGAACAGTCACCATGAAAACAAAACCTTTATCAACTGCGTGTAAGGAGCATTAAAAATGAATTCCAAACATATTTAACTCAGTCGACAAAGAGCAGATAGAATATAAGACAAAAAGAGGACATAACGAAAGAAATGACCGTCATGAATCTCATAATCTGAAGAAAACAGGTTACTGAATATAATTCTGTTTCTGGTTCTCAAAACAACTCGCGTTCCACACAAGAGCTCTCTGCCCCTCCGAGCTTCCTCCAGACTTCCCCCCCCCTTTGTACAATGAATCTATCTCTCTATAAATTCCCTCTCTAAAGGAGGTTGAAACCGCCTGATAGTTAACTAACTGTCTTTAACTAATTATTACAGTAATCTCAACTAAAATTAAAAATAAAACTTAAATCTTAATTTCTAGCAAAAGTGTTTATAGCCGTAAATGCATTGGATCATCATGTAGGAAAGTCGAATATGCCAATGACGGAAGGATATTGAAATTTAGCTTCAAGGGATTCGATAAACCCATCTTCGCCGATACACCTGCAAGTTGACCGGCATCTGAACAAGAGCTTGCCTCTTCTTTCTTAGGATAACTGGAAGATGACGATCCCTTCTTCAGGTCTTCTATTACAGGGTAATCAATAATTTCCTCTCTTTCACCCTCCTCGTTGGCAATTGTTGGAGTAATAATAGTCACAGCCGGTTCCTGAATATTTGGCTCTGTCGGTCTAATTCCGATGCATGCATTGAAATGGGATTTCTTGTTCAAACGAGTACTTTAGAAATTCTTGACTTCGTTATCAGTTCTACCTTGTATACGGCCAGCGATTAATGACCACCTGTTCCCCAGTAGCTTATGAAGTCTTATTATAAGTTCTTCTTCATCAGGTGAAAAGTTACCACGTTTGAGATTTGGTCAAAGATAATTCACCCAACGAAACCTGCAGCGCTTCAGACCTGCCTTTATCGCCAGAGCAGACCAGCGTCCTTCACCATGAGCTTGTATAATTTGGGTTAAGTGAAGATCTTCGTCCTGTGTCCAAGGGCCTTTGTTTAGTCCATATTTTGAATCATAACACGGCTATGTTTGGGTAGTGAGCCAAAATATCAAGCATGACAAGAATATTCTGTGAACATTTCTTCCTGACGGGAATCGGCGTATGTGTGCTAAGATTAGGGTTTACATCAAACTGTGCAAATACAACACTGACCAAAACTCTAGCTTCTGTGCAGGGGTTTTTCGCCACCCTAGTCAGGTATGTGAGTTGTTCAACTTGATCAAGCCATCCTGTTCCTTTCCGACCACGAGCAACAACTGTTTCTGTAAGCTTCTTATCGATCATTTCCCATGTAATCTTACTCGGGTCTCTCATAACTTGCTTGTCCATTAATTTATCATAAACGAAAGGGATTCCGCTCCAGCTGTCTTTGCCGCTCTCGGGGTGTAACTTCACGTAATTATTCTCACCTCAAAAGAAATCCAGCAAGTTCTGCTTATGACGTGTTGAGACATGGTCAATCCACACCCCAATGTATTTCATCTTTGAGACTTTGAAGCGCGCGAATTTTCCCATCGGCCTTCGGGCTTTCGGGGAAAATGATGTAGTATGCAAAACGATAGATGAAATGCCGAAATCCCATGGTTGGTCCACGTTTTATACACGCGGCGTGTGTTGGTGTTCGGCAATTGTCATTTGACCATTTTAGTTGTTCCGTAGCAGAAATCTCCCAAACCAATAACGTCCATGCTTTGTAACACTTCTACGCATGCTTCCTTCATTATTATAATACTTACGCAAAAAATGTATTTGTACCCTCTCTATTCTCTTCACGCAGCAGATTAAAATCTTGCCACAGGGCGTATAACCTCCAACATTCGAAGACAGATCATAATTCCAAGCTTCCTCGGATACATTCCCATGAACACTTTCTTCAATCTAAAACACTAATGTCAATTTCTCTTTTAAATTTAGACTGCTATATGATTTTCCATTGTTTTATATACTCTTCTTTCGACATGGAGAAAAAGTTCCATGTCCGTGCATTTATTGATGTATATCAAGGTACATGTTACCTCATACACAAGCTCAACCAATCCACTCTTGTTCATTCAAAATGCCAGGTTAATATCTCCAATTAGGTCACATATTACGTCGTCAAAAGATTGCAGAAGCCTCCTCTAAAGTACTGGAAATTTGCAATGAAATCTGGTGTCAAGTGGTTATGAACGGATGCACTTGTCCACCACAACAGGCAGGGGGTGGTGTAATCACAAATTCCTTAACAATATCAGCATAGCAATAAACTTATTTTAATCTCCGTGCCACTTCCAATGGATCCTTAGGCGGTATATTTTCACCCTTTTCACGCATAAGCTATTGAACAAACAAAGTGAGGTCTCTTCCAGTGATAGGGATTGATTTCATAGCACTTCTAATGACATATCCATCTGTTACAGGGACAATGTGTGTAATCTCATCTCCAGCATCCACTTAGAAGTTCTGTACCTAGCAGCAATAGCAAGGATGACAGCATGTATATATAAAATCCTGGAACACTAAATATTTCAAACATTATTTCTCCAGTGTATTCGAGATTTTCAGGAGCAGCAAGAGGACTCTCAGTTAAGAGGAAACGGTGATCCTCAAGCACATTCAGGATGAAGACACTAAGTAGAGAAAAATTCAAACTCTGTTACAACAATCAACACTTCCAAAAACAATATCATCAACATAAACTTCAATTAATAAAATACTATCTTGAGTTACCTTGATGTATAGGTTGCTGTCTACACTTATTTTTTCAACCCTGTCTGTTGTAGATATTTATCTAGTCTAGAGTACCATGCTATGGGAGCTTGTTTTAGACCATACAAGGCCTTCTTCAATTTACACACATAATATGTGTTTTCTGACAACTGAAATCCTTCTGGTCGTTCTATGTATAATTCTTCTTCAATTTCCCCATTCAGAAAAGTTGATTTCACGTCCATCTGATACACTTTAATATTCTTGGAGCATGCATAAGTAAAAACAATCAGATTTCTTCCATTCTAGAAACTGGGGAAAATGTCTCTTTAAAGTCAATTCCTTGAACCTATGTGTATCTGTTACATACCAATGTGGCTTTTTTCCTTGTAACTTTTCCATGTTCATTTAATTTATTTACGAATACCCACTTTGTGCCAATCACATTCTTATTCTTTGGTCTTGGAACCAATTCCCAAGTGTCATTTTTCTCTATTTGATTCAATTCTTCATCCATGGCCTTATTCTAGAATTCATCCTTGTTGGCCTCTTCAAAACTGTTTGGTTCAATTGTATATGAGAGTGCTAGGTGCATTTGTTCTGGTGAATGGATTCTTCTTCTAGTCTCAACTCCTGGATCTTTTCTTCCGATAATCTGATCTGAAGTATGATTCTTCTGTACTCGTTTGCTAGTTGTCTTTTGAGGCACTTGCTGAAATTTCTCTTCTACTTATGTCTTATCCTCTTCATATTCCACTTCTACTTCTTCTTCATCTTCTTCTTGTTCTTCGTAAAGTTGTTCCATTGATTCATTTTCTTCTTCCTTTAATTCGATTCCAATTGTTTCAACAATTGTTAAATTAATTCTTTCCACAACTTTTTTCAACCTCAGATTGTAACACTTGTATTATTTTCTTGTACTTGAGTAACCAACAAGTACTCCTTTGTCCACATAAGAGTCAAACTTTCCCATTATTCCATATTCTCTTTTGATGTAACATTTTCTTCCAAATACTCTGAAGTGCTTCACATTTTCTAGTCTTCCTTTCCATAGCTCGTAGGGGTTTTTTTCAATGTTGTTTTTGAGAATTAATATTTTTTGAATGTGAATTGTTGTATGCATTGCATGTGTCCTATTAGCGTTAGAAGTCACTCCTGGATTGCGATAGGATCACAGCCCAACGCCCATCAGTTTATGTCATGAATAAATTTAATGGGTGATCGAATGGGTAGAGACCCAGGAAGGAATCACTCTAACTTAGGGACCAGGCCTGGTATGTAAATAACAAAAGAGGTCTTGATCTAACTTTTGTCAGTGATTTGATTGTAAAATGAGCATATGGAAGACTTGGTGAGATGAGTGAGCAAGACTGCCTCGGGCATCAAGCCTTTCAACAGCTTGAGGAAGAAAAACTCAGAATACAAGATCCTCTTAGTTCGGAGTTTCGGGGAACTGAAGGGTGACTTGATTGGATCCTCCAATTCCAAATCATTCAGCATTGAGAAAATACAAGAACTGATTAGAAATAATGCAACTATTACAGTAATCCAACATACATCATCCTATAACAATGCAAATCGACTGGATCCTCCAATTCCAAGATGTTCTAACACAGTGTAAACAAAGAGATGGAAAGAGATTGACATTCGTAAGGAAAGAAGTCTCAAGTGCCAATGCATAACCAGAGCGACTAGTGCTTCATTAAAACTTTACAATCGGGAGCCTAGCTCAACCATAGATAGATTACCAAATGGTGAAATTACCTACATATACTTTAAACAAAACAACAACAGCGAAAATGAGACACTGCATTAAAAACATTGCGTCTGCATGTCTTCTGGCAATCTGCGCATGCAGAATCTGAATGATCGTGCACTTATGACAGACACAATCAAACTCCTGACTGTCCTGCAAATGAATCGACATGCATTTAATCCTTTTCTGGACTTTCCATTTATGGCGGAGACGATGTCTAACCACTTCCAACAACTTTAATAACTGCTTTCTTGGGATCGGGAACAGTCCTGGTCAACTCTGCCCTTTGGGACGTGGAAGTATTCTCATGGTGCCACCTAGATCAGTTGAACGGTCTAATGGATAAGGCGTAGAGGATCTGGCATGCTTGGCGTGGAAAGGGGAAAGGGAGTGATCATGGAAACAACAGGGGTGAAACACATGACAAGAAGAATGGGCAAAGGTGACGGGATATAATGGTAACGGGGGACACATTATTTATGGGAGGCTAACGTGGAAGGGAGCGGGACAGATGTCGAAGGACGAGGAGGGGCCAAAGGAAATGGGCCCTGTCACATGGTCAAGTGGAGAATAGATGGCAGGGGAGAAAATGGTACAGAAGGCAACACGACAGGAACGGGGCCCCACATCAGTACCACACCATTCTGGACCCCCCCCCTTTATTAAAGGTAGAATGACAAAGGGGGTCTGGAATCACTTGAGCACCGTTGATATAGGCACCTCAAGCTCGACCGTTTGAGAGATGCGTGCCCAATTCCGGACACCCCCCCCCCTCCATTCAAGGCAAAATGGCGAGGGGGCTCCGTAATGAAACCTCAGCCATAGATCTAGGCGGGCAGATCTTGGTCGTCCGAAACTACTTACTCGTTAAAATGATCCTCCCACCCTCTAAACTTTGGGAAAAATGGGTTTTCCGAATCTCTTTCTTCCCCCAAGGGGACTCTTCTTCTAGGAGAGTACCCCATACATGATTATGTGCTAACATGTCCAAAAAATATCTATCAATTTGGAATCCATTAGTATTGTTTGAGCCATTTCCTGTACTATCCTGTTCTTTCTTTCAACGACTCCATTCTATTGAAGTGTCTTAGCAATGAAGAATTTCCTTTTTATTCCATGTCTACTTCAGTATTCCATAAATTACTTTGAAGTGAACTCTCCTCCATTATTAGATCTCAAACATTTTATTTTTTAATCCATTTCATTTTCAACCATTTCCTTGTAGACCTTGAAGTTTTCAAAAGCTTTTGACTTATTTTTGAGAAAGAAAACTCCATTCATTCTTGTATAATCATCAACTAATAACATAAAGTAATTCTCAACTTTTGAAACCTTTGTTGTAGTTGGTCCAACTAGATCAATATGCACAATATCCAATGGTCTTGTCATTGACTATCCCTTTGATTTGAACCTTATCTTTGTTTGCTTTCCTTGTTGACAATTCTTGCATAAAGTGTTGGATGGTTTCGTGATCTGGGACATTTCTCTAACGACTTCCTTTCTGCTAAATTTGACAAGGTTGTCAAAGTGTATGTGATGCATTCTTCTATGCCATAGCCAACCTTCATCTTCTTTTCCTAGACAACACTTTTCATTTCCCATTTCACTTAGTACATATATGTTGCTTGAAGTTCATGCATTTGTTGCAATTAATTTTCCTGAACCTTCTTTTCTTATCTCACACTTCTGTGAATCAAAAGTAATTTTATGACCTTGGTCACACATTTGAATTACACTTAGAATATTATGCTTCATATCTTCTACTAGTAGAACATTTTCTTCCTTGGTATTCTTGTTTCCAATTCTGACTGTGCCTTTTCCAATGATTTTAGATGAATCATCATTTACGAAGAAGAAAAATCCATATCTTTCCTTTCTTAATGCAAGAAACCTTTGTTTATCACCTTTCATGTGTTTTGAACAACCATTGTCAACATACCAACCATGTTTCTTCTTCTTAGCTTGTAGAGCGAGTGTGCATTCTTCATTGCTATACATATTTTTGTTTCTTATCCATGTCCTGTTCTGAGGTTCCTATTTGTGTTTGTTTTTGTTCTGTTGTGGTTCTATAGGAGGGACTGCCATTCTGCAATATTTGGCCATGTGTCCAAAGTTGTTACACTTGTATCATTCCACTTTAGTGATCAATGATTCAAACTTGTTGTAACTTCTTCTCTGTGTTTCACTAGGACTTCTTGGATAACCCTTTTGTGTATGAATTTCAAAGATGTTTATGTTCTTGGTGTTAGCTCTGCAATTCATAGCTTTATGTCCAAAATTATTGCATGCATAACATAAACCAAAAAATATATTTTGATACCTGGGAGTTGAAGATATTCTGAAAGGATTTACTATTATGAATCCTTCTTCTTCCTGATGCCTATCTATTTTTGTTAGTCGTTGATTCTAAAATATGAATCTTCTCAGTGGAGGAGTGTCCCTGTAATCTTCCTTGTAGGTCTTCCTATCCCCTTTGATTGTTTCTGCATAGAGTTTTGGATATGTTTCTTGTTTTGTTGTTTTGGAGCTTGATCCATTTTATGTCTAATTGTATCCAATTCTAGACTTGTCATGATGAGGCTTTTGAATGCTGATAATGTCATCCAAAACTTTTGAGTTGTTTTGCATATTTTTATTTTGAAGATCCTTTCTTAATGTGACAATCCGTGCTTCCAAATTTCCAATGATCTTATCTCTTTATTCTAGTTGTTCTTTGAGTTCTTCTTCAATTATTTTATCTTCTTCTATTTGACCCTTCAAATTTTTGATCATTTGTTCTAGTTACTGAGTGTCTTCTTTCTTGTTTAGTTCTTCTTGTAGCTTCTATTTTTTCTTGTTTTCTCTTCTTATAACTTCTATGTAACAAAACAATTATTCTTGGTAGTCAACTTTTTCCTCTTCATATTCTTCTTCGGTGTCTTATTTATCAGATTCTTCTACCACCATGAATAGAACTCTTTATGTCTCATTGTCACTGAATTCATCTTCATCTGATGAGGAGATGTCTTCTTTGGGGCATAAGCTTTTCTTGAAAGCTTTCTTTGTGGTTGTTTTTCCTTTATATGTTTGTTTTCTATTTGATTAATATTAATCATTCCTCTTAGTATTCTTATGAGGACATATGTTAGCAAAATGACCAACACCATCACAATTAAAACAAATCAATGGAAAATTACCTTTATATCTGTCGTTGGTTCCCTTATTCAATATTCTGACAAAGTTGGCCATTTCTTCATCATCTTTCGAGATGTCACTACTACTGCTATGTTCTTTTCCTTTTTTCTTTCCCTTTTTCTTTGACCATTTGTATGCTTTGAAATATTATTCTTTTATATATGGATTTTCCTGTTCAGTTATCATTTCATATGCTATGAATATTCCATCTAGTTTGTCCATGCTTATTGAGTCTATATCTTCTTTTTCTTCTACTGATGATATCTTAGGATCAAATCTCATAGTAATATATCTTAGTACCTTTTGAACAATTACAGATTCTTTAATTTCTTCTCCCAATCTTATGATTTCATTTACTATTTCATCAAATCGTAAGAAGTAAGATGCAATATTCTCATCTTCCTTCATCTTTATTTGTTCAAACTGACCTATGTAAGTTTGAAGCTTTGTTGCTTTGAATTTTGAATCTCCTTCATAAATATTTTGAAGGTTGTCCCAAATCTCTTAAGCGGATTTACAATGTATAAATTTGGTGTATACTGATTCACAAATACCATTCAGAAGTGAATTTGTGGCTTTGGAATTATTTTGCCTAATTTTTATTGCTCTTTCATTTTTCAGTGGAACTGTTGGTTCTTTGTATCCATTTACAACTAATTGCCAAATTTCAAATCCATGTTCCCGTATATGTGTTTTCATCCTTCTTCTCCAAAATGCATACTTTTTTCCATCAAACTATGGTATTTCATTTTTATACATGTTGTTCCTCTCCATGATCTACCTTTCAATGGCTAAACTGATTTTTGAAGGAACTTGGTCTGATACAAATTGTTGGATTACTGAGAGGGGGGATGAATCAGTAATAGATCAATTGAATCCTTTTTAACCATATAATGCAAGTGTTATATGAATGCAACATTATCATCCAATAATTGTAGAATAAATAAAGAATGAACAAATGAGAAATCATACACATACACATTACACCAGTGTTTTTACGTGGAAACCCAAAGTGGGTAAAAATCACAAAATGATTTTTCTTATATGTATTTAAGAATTACATTCATTGGAAGCACCTACTTCCTTTGTTTTCCAGCTGCAATCGGAAGGAGGATCCAACCCCCTAGTTTCTTTTGCTACAACTTGAAGGAATCTCCAACTCCCCAATTCTTTGGCTACAACCATAAGGAGGCTACAACCAGAAGGTGGCTACAACCACCTTTCCTTGTCTCGTCCAACCTCCTTGACGTAGAAGTAGAATGATGGAACCACTGTCACACTATCACTATGATGTATACCACTTTAACAACATGTACCACTGAACTACATCCAACCAACCTATAACAACTTGTACCAAACAAATTGTAATCAACCTGCACAATAAACAAGTGCATCAACCATGCACCAACCTGTACCTCAGCCTATACCATCGATGTGTGCATCAACCATGCACAAAATGTGTACCAATCATGCATCAAATACACATAAATTATGACTCATCAAGATGTACCAACATCATCAAAAATACACCTCATGCATGTGCCAACTCATCAACTACTTGTCTCAACCATGTACCCAACATGCACCTCAACCATATACCAAATACATATACCAATATAACCATCAAAAGTTTCTCTAGCAACCAAATACCATAAACCATTACATCAAACCATGTGCCACAACCTCACTATTATACAACCTCTATATGTAACATACCTCAACCAAAAATCCCTCATCAATTTTATCATCCAAATCTGATTTGTAACTCTGTAATAGGCCTGGTGTATATGATCACATACCTGCAAACCTTCCTTAACTTTAACAACAAGATACTAGCATTTTCATCAAACTTTACTTTAGTCTCACATGACTAATTTTGGATTAGTCAACAACCCTAACTTGAAATAATAATAAATATGTACCTGTAATTAACAAAGATATAAAAATATTACACAATTTTCTTCATTATCCTTTATGCAATTTCTCTAGGTTTCAGTACTTGGAACCTCTCAAAAAAGGAATTATAGAAAAAATGGCATACCTTGTTCAATTCTGGATTATTCTAGAGAGAGAACTTGTAGAGCGTGCCCCACATGAAATATTTGTTGTATGGATATGAAAATGGTACACATAATAATAAATAATTTATTATAACCAATACATTTTTTCTCACTGAATTTGGATTTGTTATGAATAAGTTATGACGTTTTTACCTGAAACACTTGTTTTTAGAGTAGTTTCAAGGCTAGCCACAAACCATATTGTCCACGGAGTGTAACTCCAAAAATACAACGACCCATAAGATGAAATATTTATCACAACTACTTGGATATGTTTCCTCAATGGCCTCCCAATTTCACGGTCTGAATCATTCTAGAAATAAAGTTATTGTGAAAATGATGGGATGACCTGTAAATAACATACCTTAGAAAACATCATCAAAAGAATTTATCCTCCCTTGAATTTTGGCCTTATTTACTTCACCTTCCCTCTAAAATTCAACTTAGATATCCTTTGGTTACCTCAGTCACTTGTAGATATTCAATATTCTCAAGTGTCATTAAAATTAGAGAGCCTTGTCTCTTATTTATACTTTAATGTAACTTCCTCAAAGGGTTACCTTTTAACCATCTTAACCCACTTTCCTTATTTTAGGGTTAACCCACTTCTAACCAGTTTTCCACTTAGTAATTTATCCATTAAATTTATTATTTAAATAATTTATTTTGTATCCACTTTGACTTATAGCGCACTCATCACTTCACTTTATTATTTACCTTATAAAATCTCTTAAACCACTTTCCTTATTTTAGGTCTTACCGACTTCTAACCACTTGTCTACTTAGTAATTTCTCCATTAACTTTATTATCTAAGTAATTTATTTTGTATACACTTTGAATTATAGTACACTCATCACTTCACTTTATTATTTAAATAATTTTTTCTTTGCAACCACTTTGACTACTTTGACCTTTTGGGGCTTCTAGATGACTCATGAGGGTTCTCCAACTTCGCATGGCCATAACTCTAATTGTGAGGCGTTATGTGACATTCCACATACCACTCGAAATGGCATGACATGTAATATCCATCCATAATAGGATTAACTTCAAATATATTAAAACTCATACCATTATATATCAAACAAACTTGGTTCCATTACCCAAACCTTTGTTCTACCAGAATTCGCTACCGGACTTTCTTCAGGGGTTGACATCAATGACAACCAACCCAATTAATCAACATGACTTGGGTGTATTTTTATGATGACATTATGTCGATAAGATGGAGGGAGAGAGACTGGGACTCTCTTTAAAGGGAGGTGGGGTAGGATGCCCAGATTTGGTGGAGATTGCCCCGGGCGGGTTTATTGCAATTTTTTGATTGCTCACTCATATGGTCGCAAGAGTCTCTCCTGCAGTTTAAAATTAGGATGTGGAGTCTGTAGCACTAGTTGTTTGTGGTGCAGGGATATGATGTTCATATGAAAACCAATATGGATCTTTATTTTATCATAGGGCTACCATTTTGGGGAGTTGATTTGGAGGCTACACCATGGATTCCATTGGGGGAGATCATGATAGTGATGGCCAGGTGACATTATTCGCGTGAGGGGCCTC
The DNA here is from genome assembly GCA_032191745.1 of Picea mariana. Taxonomy (NCBI): domain Eukaryota; kingdom Viridiplantae; phylum Streptophyta; class Pinopsida; order Pinales; family Pinaceae; genus Picea; species Picea mariana. Next base: position 78,523 of record JASDQU010738188.1, on the reverse strand, counting down.
TAACTGTGGATCCATTAGTATAGGGGATATTGATTCAATAGAGACCCAAGTGTTTTGTGCTTTGGTAGTGAGGATTTTTGAGTCACTGGGGACCCAACATATTTCCAAGGAGCACATGTCTATATTGGAGAGGGCGATGGTCGAACAAATGTGTGCATGGGTGCAATTGTTGTGTACTTGTATGGAGGCCCAACTAGATCAATGTGATGGGACACTGTCGAGGGAATTTGCATATGGGTTATTCCTTTGTTCTTTATTTTTGGAGAGGGTGATATTTATGTGCCCAAAGGTGATATTGGACCCACCTTCTCCATGTGAGCCTCATCTGTAGTGATAGGGATAGATATTGGCGCGACATGGAGGAGGATAGGGGGGTCAATATTTTACTGATATTTTTGGGGGGGTCTGGAGGTAGACCCCACATATTTATTTGGACTTTCCTTAATCAAGGATGGAATTCCATCACCATCTGGATATGATGCTAGCTCGTGGAGAGTTGTGGGGCCAACGAGGTATGTGTGTGTTATATTTCATATCTGATTTTATTTATATCATGACTGGTTATGTGAATAGACTAATGAGCCTGTTGGCAGAAAAGTGATCATACCAGGGTCCTCTTCAAGTTACCAACAAAAGGTACCGATGTAGTCTATTGCACTGGAATTTTCATCTTCTCGTGAGGGAATAAGTCTCACCCGAAGTGAAACTGAGACGAATAAGAGAGGGAAGGGTAATGAGAATACTCAAGAATATATATGAAGTATCAAGATTCATATCATTCCTGCACAAGATATCTTAAACTTGTTACAGTCTTGTTGGCAGCCCCACAATATTTTCACCTTTTAAAGCGACAAACACTAATTTTTGTAGCTGCCTACGCTTTGTCATATAAATATTTCTATTTGAAGGTGAATTGTCGGCTGTAAAAGGGTGTTTTGATTGTTCCTATTTCTCATTTTCATGCTTTGTTCATGACTGAAAGCATGAATGAAGCATTGAAACTTATATTTGTATTGCAATTGTATTTAAGGCTTATTTATCTAGAAGGGTAAATGTTCTTACAAATCTTTTAAGGAATGTTTTTTTTATTTGAAGCTTATCTTATATCAATAAAACAGTTGTTTCAATTTGCTCATGGTTGAGGTATATTTTAAGTACTTGAATGATACTCCAAGAATCGATTGACAATAGACTATGAGTTTGTTTCATGTATGATTCTTGGTAAATCATTTTTTATGGTTGTTATGATTTGGTTCGTAAAACACCTCTTCTCCTAACCTTAAATAATCAACTCCACCCTTTACACAATCATGATATTCAAACAAATCCGGTCATATTCTGTACTCTGTTTGAGGTGACAGTTTTAATCGACAGGTCTATCATTCCAAGTTAAAGTCTTGGTTTCATTATGTACTCTTGGCATTCATTACACAAAACACCCTATTTTCAGGGTATGAAACCCTTTATGATTTCATTTTGGTTGCACTAGGGTATTGATGAGTTTTTATCCTTTGGTTTTTGCTTTAGTTTCCTCTGTCTTTGAAACCCTTCATACTCACAGTGAATTATGTCTACTTTCGCAGCTGCTTGTCCGAACCCTTATGGCTCCTATCATCCATGTCGAACCAAATGGCTACCAAACCTTGCTTTTGTATGACGATGCGAGTGAAGACCTTAAGATTCAGGGTTGGGTTGATTTTCTCAAAAAAATCCAGGGTTACAACTTGCAAGCAGCCCAAGAGTTTGCCCTCTCTTTCGATGGATGCCGAGCCAAAGTGGGTGATGTTTAATTAGAAATCACCGAGGAATTTTTGAGCGAGGAAACAGGCCTTCCCCTTACCGGGAAAAAATAGTTTAAGAATTCTAAGTTGGATGAGGTGCTATGGGGTTTGTTCTTCACCTCCCAAAAAATTTAGTGCTGCGACAAAGGTATGCCAATTTCTCCATTGAAAGATAGATGGCATGGGTTAATGGTTTTGTTAAGGCAATTTGTCACTTGTGAAGGATGCTACGGGCTTGTTTTCCTTTAACACATAATACTGTTAATGCACTTCATCGGTTTTTATTTAAGCATGCCATTTTATTTATTGAGGAGTTTATATAAAATGTCTAAGAGATATAAAAGGCAGATTTTGAATTCCAGTTTATTCCACCATGGGTTAATTAGGTTGTTGTTAGTCCTTGATTTGAAACTACAGGGCAACAATTCAGATACTTTCCTAACTCGCAATGGCTTCATTACATTAAATCCTGCAGAGATGCCTGTGGTTGATAAGCCTATGCTAGAAAAGCCCCATGTTCCTTCCAGTGACAGACGTGTTTCCGTATGCAAATAACCCTGTGATAAGGCTACACTCGATGAGCCTATGTTCGAGAAACATGATGCTAACCCTAGAGTAATTAAATCTCCTGAGCTTGAGCACTATGTGTTCCCTAATACCATTGCAAAGACCATAAATAGGCATCCACACAAACTGTTCAAGAACAATTCAGATATACGGTTTAATAAAAAAATATCTGGGAGATTAATCTCAAGGAGGCTACGAAATAAATTGAAATCTCATGCGAGCTCGATCAAAGCGATCGAGGTCCATGAGAGCTATGATTCCGAGATTGAAAATTTCCCGGCAGAGGAGGACCCTAGTTACTCTAAATCAGATCTTAGACAAACTTACAATTTTGTAGATAACCTGCCACCATGCCTGAAACATAATGAAGATTTTCCAGGGATCAAACTCAGTCAAAAACACACAGTAGACAATGGTAACGTTTTGACACACAATCATGTGTTTCCTCAACCAACTGTTCCCGATCCATGGTGTGAAGTGTGTTTGCGTTGGATAGGCAAATATTACACAGATGTCCCCTTCCTTCAAGTGAATATCAAGACCCTCGCAACTCAGATTAAATCATTAACAAGTGAAAACTATGAACTCAAAATCAGTGCACAAAGGCAAGGAAAACACTTGAAAAGGACTGAAAATGTCATAATAAAAAATGTTGAGTGTGTCAAAGCAGTGATCAACTTTGAGGTCTTATGAGTCGAATTTAGTATTCAGTTGAAAGGTAAATATTTGTTTTTATCTTAATTGTTCTTTTATTGTTTTTTTTTATTAATACGGATTGAATTATATTTATGTTTTTTTAAATAAGACTAGCTACAGAATCAATAGATTCTGTAGCCAGTCAATTCTCATGAAAAATTTTGGAAAATATTAGTTGAATAAATGTCTAATTTCTTCATTTTGTTATCTTCCAGGATATCATGTATCTTGTTGTGATCTCAAAAGATGGATTATTTCTGGGCTTAGTTAATTAGCCATTTCTTTTTGCTCATTTTTGTAAAACATAAACAAACCTTTTATAATTTTGGGAGATACAATTTGATATTGAGTGGTTTTATCACCCTCTATTTTTGTAACTAGTAAATCATCTTGGGATTTAATCCTATCTTAGAAGATAGGATGCTTAGTTTGCCTGAACTCTTTAAATACACAACATTTTGTAATAAAAGACATCTTGGCCTAGGGATGAATATGGATGATTAATTCACAAACTTGAATGGAACAACAATTTTCATTTCATCTTTAGCTTCCTATAAATGATGTTTTCATTTATAACTTTGTTTATCCTGATAAACTAATAGTTTTTGATAGCTTTAGACTTCAAAATATGTTATGTTTTTGGGATAATTCTTTTTTTAAATATTGTCCATATTTGATGCTTCAGATATTAAAGAGAGTGATCATTTATTCAGCTCAAATCACAGGATTTCTCTTTAATTTTTAGTTGAATGATTAAATGCAACATCTTCACAATTAGATTTATCTCAATGTAATTGCTTGCAATCATAAGATCACAACAAATATTTGTATCATTCATTATGTTATTAAAACTCAACTACCAACACATTGTTCTACATTTATTTACAACAATTTTAAGGTTCATTGCAGGTTTCCCTCTTGGACAAGGTGGTTGGATGTTCGCTAATCGTATAGATGTGTGGATGCATATCGATTAAATCACTAGCAGGTTAGCTCATTTATGTTTTTTTGTCATTTATTCATCACTAAAACTCAAATATATGGTCTGGATTTTGACTATCCACATATTTCCGTTTCATATTATTTTTCCTTGTTAGTTTAGATTGATAAAGAAAAAACCAAAAAATATCTTATGTGTTTTCTTTATCTTCTTTTTCAAAGAATTCATTTTTTCACATTGAGTTTTGTAAGTTTAGATTAAAACATGTAGTGTGTATATCATGTACATAAATAAAATAAGTAAATATGTTATTTAAGTATATCTACAATAGTTACGTCACACATATGTACATATATATATGGTAATTAGTAATTAGTTAGTTATTTCATCATTTTTATTTGTTCCTTTAGGATTTTTAGTTTGGCTAATGGAGCCATTAAACCCATCAGAATGAGTTACACCAAATGAATTGGATTATTTGGACAACCCTGGACTAGACTCGTTCTTCTAGTTGACGGACAACCATTTTCGCCCGTCAACAAATGGAGCTAGAAGGAGGGTCTGAATACAATTGATGGCATGTGGAAGTTGCAAGATTCCTCCCCCACACACTCCCTCCCCTGTAGTAACACAGATTCATTCTGACAACAATGTTACCTCTCAAACAACAACTACCTCAAACGAAAATACCCAGATTCCTGTTGAGCCAGTAACATCAAACCCTCAAGGGTCCGACGTACAAGGAATTGTTCGTCAATCACTTTTAAGGACACACAGTGGTTTGGCCCGTATCAAACAAATTGGTCGACCACTGAACATGGATGATTTTAAGGATGGAAATTTATTTTAAAATGTAGAAACCTTGGTGAATATTACTAATCCTTCATATGTCAACTATAAATGTTTGGAGATATTTTTTTTTTAAATATTATTTTTTCTAAGTATTTTATATAGTTTTAATAAAATTTTGGCGATTTTTAAGGTAAAATAATTTTATCCTATAGAATTTGGGCGATTTTTTTTAAAAATAACGAATCTCATTTTTGGAAAAACCATGGAAAATTAGCCCATGAGCGAAATTTAGCCCCTAAAATCATCTATGCCACTGAATCAACCTCTATATTTATCTGATATCAGAGAGCAACTTGAAGGCACTGGTCTTCTTTTAAATCCCACAGATCCTGAACATACCCTTACTCTTGGAGCCGGAGGATCTGGTATCCCAACTTCAACACATCATTCATCTCCTTCCTCTTCAGAAGGAGATTCATTTGACGAAGGAAGTTCTTCATCTGAACCATATCAACCTTCGACACCACCTACACCCATGGAAAATCAAAACAATCTCGTCAGACCTTGGCTCGACCAAGACACGGTGGCCGTACCTGGACCCTAGCACCCTTTACCAAAACATCCAGAGAAATGGTTACCTAAGTTTGATCCTGATTCTAATAAAATCATTGAAGATCACATAAAAAAGTTCATGCTAGACATTAGACTCTGAAGTGTAGAACATGAATATGTAGTATGTAGACTTTTTCCTTACATGTTTGAGGGCAATGCCTCTACATGGTATTTCTCCCAACAACCTCACACCATTGTATCTTCAGAAAAATTCGAGTCTTGTTTCCTAGAGAAGTTCGGAGATGATAAATCTCCTGAAGTCTTAGTCATGGAACTCTCTAGCTTAAAGATGAACCCTAAGGAGAAAGTAAAAGATTTTAACCAAAGGTTCCTCATGTTAAAAAATCGAATCCCCATTGATTCAATGCCCATGGAAAACCTCATTGTGTCATATTACACCAAAGCTCTACACCATAATGTAGCAATTTAGGTTAAAAGGTTTAAGAAGTTAACGTTATTGGAAGCCTTCGAGGAGGCAAGATATATCGAAAAAGATATTTTGATCTTGAAAGATAATCTTAGTAATGAGGCAGAAATAACCCCATTTTCTAAAAACAAAATAGAAATTATTCCTAGACCTCCCCAAACCAAAACTCAATCAGAAACCTCAGATTTGGAAAGTTTACAAAAGGTCGTCCAGAAATTATCAATTCAAGTCGTAGACTTGAGGAGATCATCTAAAGAAGCATCTTCAAGAAAAGGAATCTACAAACCTCCTTTTAGAAAACCTTTTCCCTCAAACCGACCAAACCCAACCCATGAGGGTCTGAATTTTGAAAGCTTACAATATGCTATATAGACTATCCTTGAATAACATGATAACTTAGTCCCCCCTGAGAATTCTGAAGAGGTTCTTGAAGAAGAAATAGTCGAATAAGAGGAATCATCTCCCAATGTCTTCGGGCATTTTTCCGACAGTATTTTTCAAGCCAATTTTGAAACTGTCCATCCTTACAACACCAGAAGCAAAATTCAGAGTAAACCCTCTTCTGAAATAAGTACTAATGTGCCTTCGAAACAATTTAAACAAACTGAAACAAAATAGAATTTAGCAGCCCCAAGTTTAGAATATGATTTGATCGAAGACCTAAAGAAACTTAGAGATAATATTTATGTTTACGAACTTTTAAAGTTTCCTTTTCTTCTGCAGAAAATGCTTCAGAACATTGCAAAAAACAGTAAAAACAATAATCTGAATAACAAGAAAATTGCAAAAATTAGTCCTAAAACAACTCAAAAGGTCCCCGCTAAAACAACACCTAAACCCTCAGATAAAAGGGACCTCACTGAAAAAACTGTATCAAATGTAGATAAAGTAATTTCAGGGACAACGACTAAAAATCAACAAAATTCTGTTGTTAATACTCACAAAAATGTCCCACCTTTTTTATTAACTTTTTAAATTTTCAATAGAAATGTACATAATTGCATGGTAGATTATGGTGCATCATCAAATGTGATGCCTTTGTCTATTTTCCAAAAAATCAATGCTGAAGTTCAACCTTCTAGTCTTAAAATCATTCAGCTCAATCGGACGAATGTTAAGGTAACTGGTGAAATAAAGAATGTACTCATTAGGTTATCCTCTAATCCTAAGGTTCACCAAATTATTGATATCATTGTTGTTGACATCCCTGAAGTTTAAAGTTTATTCTTAAGTAGGGATTGGTCTGAACAGCTGCATGGATACTTTGCAACAGAATGGTCTCATTTGTGGCTACCAGAAAAGGGAAAGCGAAACAGAATTAGGATTAGTCATGAGCGTTACCTCAAGAACACCATGACGGATTTGAATGATGCTAACGAACCATTTACTATTTCCACTAATTCACTCGAAATGTAGGGAATGAACACCTTCTTCGGTAACTTCATGGCTGAAACCTCCGCCATCACTGATCCAGAACAACAGCCGGAGCTCATGACATGCACACAGTCAACAACTTTACCAAATGTGCCAAAAACTATCGATGAAGCTCACATATGGTCTCTCTACTTCGATGGATCCAAATCTAGAGAAGGAGCCGATGCAGGATGTGTACTCATCGACCTGACAGGTAATAAAACTTTGATCACCTGTCGATTAGAGTTTGAATGTACAAGAAACACCATCGAATATGAGGCACTTTTGCAAGGACTCAATAAAGTGGTAGATATGAACGTACAAAACTTAATGGTATTCGATGATTTGGAAATTGTGGTTAGATAGGTAAGAAACTCCATACATTTCCTATCACCACACCTGAAAATTTATCAAGCTGAGGTATGGAATCTAATGCACAAGTTTTCCGCATTTAACATCAATTCCATTTCGAGATTAAACAATTCTGAGGTTGATTTATTAGATAATGTCGCTTCTAAACTTTTTCCCTCAGAAGGTCTTTCTCCAAATGCATTTTCAATCGAGTTATTGTTTGGACCATCAGTCCCAGAAAATGTCACTAACTAGAGAGTGTTTGATGATGATCAACAGATCATTAGTTTTTTGCACATGGATGACACCTTCCAAGGTGCGGTTATTGATGAGGGCACCCACGATGAATTTCTCCGCAATTTTACGGTAATATCAGACCTGAGGTCTCCCGAATCAACACTGGATCTAGTAAATTCTATCCCTAAATCCATGGTAAGATTAGAAAAGTTTTATGATTTGCATGATAAATTCATCGGTAAATTGTAAAACAAACAGTTCTTCCTTGACTAATGAAAAGGTAAATCTAGGGACTAAAGATAATCCACAATATATTAATGTGGGAACGAGATGTTCTGAGCAAGAGCAGTCCACTTTTATAAAACTGTTTAGAGAATTCAAGGATTCATTTACTTGGACATACGATGATTTAAAAACTTTTGACCCTAACATAATACAACACATCATCCCCATGAAACCCCAGACTCAACCTTTTCAGTAGAAGTTGAGAAAGATGCACCCTAAGCTGGAACTGTGTTGGCAGCCAACCCAAATTTTTTCGATTGTTCTCAAAAGCTGCCTACACCCCTTGTCGTATTACGATGAACCATTGTCGCACTGTGCTAATGGACATTCGTCTCATTTTTGCGACCATTACAATTCAATTTCGACCCAGTTTTCACAACTGCAAGTGTGAAAACACTGCTTTCGTTGATTAGATTGTCGTCGTCTTTGGTTGATACTTGATCACTGGTTTATCACATGATTGTTAAATGTTGTACTGAACTCATATTCTCAAGCATTATCTTACCTTGATTGCGCATTTGGATATGATTCACTGTTGAACCTTTGGACATGAAAGTTATTAGTTTTGTTCTGATATATGGAAATTATAATGGATTTGGTCATATTGCTTTTATCCTTGCTTTAGACTTGCACTCGATTATTATATGAAGGAATTCTGATTGTATGGTTCTAAGACTTTGGAATACAAACATATGTAATATGCACCAATTACATGGACACGTTCATAAGGTATGATAGCAATGGTTGCAAGGCGCATGATTTAATCATATTCGACTTTACAAATCGATACTTGACATACTAATGTTTGCAAAGTTGGATTATACGTTGATTGTTATATAATCCCGAGATATGAGTTAGCACTAAACCCTATGATTAAGCGATTGATCAAATGGTGGAATTGGCACATTAAATCGGTAGTTAATGCTAGTACTGTGTTGGTTTTAAACTTAACACTTGGCGCTTTGATGTCATATGATGTGCTGGTTCTGACCTGGATAATTGGCACGTAGAATTGGTGATTCACCCACTCGCTGGTTGATGCATTTGTTTTTATGATTATAGTTTTAAACAGCTCGGAACAGGCTCATTAATGTAATAAGTGGTGATGGTAATCCCACCACCTTCGCACGCCTGAGTTGTTTTCGGTCTCGTCGAGCATTCAAACTATGGAAACCCTATCGTAATTCACTCTGTGCATTGTGTATTCGGTGTGAACCCTACCATGACCAGAGGTTATGGCTCCTGTTGTGAGGGCCGAACCTAATGGAAGCCAAGCGTTGTTAACATTCGATGGTGCATACACCGACCTCGAGGAATTCGGGTGGCTCTCGTTTATACGGAAGTTCGATGGTTTCAATATTTCCGTTGCTCGGCAATTCGCACTGTCATTTGATGGTTGTCGAGCCAAAGTCGGAGACCTCCAGCTCGAAGTCACCGAACACTCTCTCAGCCTGGCAACTGGTCTGCCTGTTAAGGGAGAAAAATGGTCCAAAAGTTACAGGGTAAAGGATGTCCCATGGACATTATTGTTTCGGTCTCGCACAGTGAGGTCGTGCAGCAGAGGTTTACCCGCGAAGATGTTGAAACCTCGCTGGTATGATCTCTTGATGATTCTCAAGCAGTTCATCATGTGTGAAGGTAGGTATGGATTTGTTTTCCTATTTCATCTACGTTTGCTTATGTTATTTATGGGTTTTGAGCTCAGAATGCCGCACTATTTGCACCGAAGTCTATTTAAAATGGCTAAGAAGTATAAACGAAATCAGGCTGACACTAGCCTATTTCATGTCGGGTTGATTAAGATGCTGGTTGTTAGTGAATTGGGGTTACGTCAAGATTCCTGGCACAATTTTCTTAACCGTAATGGTTTCGAGGAATCAAACCCTCCTCCAGTTGATAATCCTATGGTATCCAAGATTAAGTCTTCCCCTGTACCCTACAGTGTTCTGCTATCCGCACCTAAACCTGACTCACCTTTGAATTCACCTATGGCCGTGACTAAAGTTGCTAAGCCCATAACCACAAAGGCCAAGGCAAAGACTGCTGTTAGAAATAAGAAGAACGCAAGGATGATCTCTCGCATGGAGAGAAACAAGTCCAAGCCTCCTGCCAAAACAGAGCCCATCACGGTAAGTGAGGACTCTGATTCGAGCATTGAGCGTTTTCTCGCCGAAGAGGGCTTCTGTGGTGATGAA